>PVIY010004739.1:0-100070 GCA_004026745.1 Myrmecophaga tridactyla
TTTTTTCTCTATTATCGTTTTATTTATTTTTCTGATGTCTTTTTATTTCTTTTTCTAAATTGATGCAAATGTTCTAAGAAATGATGAATATGCAACTATGTGATAATATTAAGAATTACTGATTGTATATGTAGAATGGAATGATATATTAATATTCTTTTGTTAAGTTTTTTAATTAACAAAAAAGTTTTAAAAAAATCACATTGTTAAATATTAACGTGATAAAATGAGATCTTTCTGTGGGGTGAAATATTGGTGTCCATGACAGTCTATGAAAGGCTGGTATGTTAGTAATGTTGATATGCAAAAATCTAAAGAGGTTATGAAATATTATTTTCTTACCATATGGCAGATGAAGTCATCACTCCAACCATGCATATCTGCCCCAAGCAATTTGTGGCATAGCTTTTTGCCAAATTGATCCTCCTCATTCTTATACTGTTGTGCTAATGTGCTTCAGATCTTTTAGAATTATTAAACAATATTAAAATCCTCCTTCTCCATTCATGCATGATTTCCTAAATCAAACAGAGTTTAATATTTAACTGAATATACTTTCCTTATACTTCCATTAGAGGTAAATTTCCCTATATGGGAGGTAGATGTACATGATGTCAGTTAAGAATGGCTAATGGTAAAATTTGTATAATATTCTTGAAGAGAACACCAATCTGAGTACACACCATTGCATTTGTTATTGTAGTATTTTTCATTTCATATTCTGTGACCTAGAAAAGTCACTTTGCCACCACTATTTTATATTTCCATAGAATACAGAAAATTAATTAAAAGAAAAAAGTATTCAAGGAACAAAGCACATACGGTGCATATACACAAAATCATACACACTTGTGCTTTTGCAGGAAGAAAAATGATAAGTGTGCATTTTTGCTGTGGAAGGTATGGCATAATAGTATGTCAAGACGTTAGGAATGTTACAAGAAAATCTGGCCTGATATGTTGGTGATTTTGATGGCAATAATGTGCTGTGTTTCCCCAAAGCTTTTTGTTTGCCATCTCTAAGTACTTTGCATAAAATATCTTACTCATCTTTATGACAATCATTTCAAAAGGGGATCTCTAAGCAAAGACATGAGAGAAGAATGCAAAATTGTTTAGCAAATCAGAAGAGGAGTGAGGAGGAGAATCAGGTAGTTCCAAACCTTAATTTGGGGTTGCACGTATCCCAGTGACCCATCAGTAGGGCGCAGCCGTTTTCCTGGCTGTAGCACATGCCTGAGAACAATTTGTTACACAATTTGGAATTCTTCGGAAGACTGTACCAAGCATTAACATTTTCCAAGGCCCAGACGCTGGCAAAAGCTCTTTCCATTTGCTCTGCCATATGTGATATTGTTTATGTCCATACGCTAAAAACTGGAAAAAGGTGTTTATAAGACTTTGTAATGTGTATGCCTGATTTTCGGTCAAGTATTTTGCGTTCTGGTACTTAAAACAGCCTGTAAATATCGAAATAGATAGAAAAATGTTGAACTTTACCAAAAAGTGTTCCAAATACCACTGCCACTGTTACCAGTAAATCAAGTTTACAACCTTTAGAATAGATCAGTTTTACCCCGATGCCTGTTTCTTACAGGGCCTAGACATTCTCAGTTGTGACATGAGAAAAGGAACATCAGCAAATTAATTTTGGTCCCTTAACAATCTCTAAGCACCAATTTCTTCATCCAACATTTTCGTCTTGAGTCCTACTATGAACAAGGTACTGTGATAAGAGTACATCTATTTTCAGATCTTACACACTGTAAGAAATAGAGCTAGTGACACATTATTAGGAAACATGTTAAAAACTTGACATTTGGGGGAATACTGCTCAGGAATTTTGTAGAGTGTCCCTTGATTCGGATTTTTCTGCTCATTTTCTTGGGATTGCAGTGGTCCTGGGGATTGTGAGGAGGGACCCTACAGGGTCAAATTGCCCTTCTTAGCACGTCATAACAAGGGGACACATTAGCAACGTGACTTATCACAGAGATGCTAACTTTAATCACTTAGCTTGAAGTAGGGTTTTGTCCTTTCTCCTCTATAAGGTCACTCTTTACTCCCTTTTCATACTTTGTTTTTCAGAAGACAGCTGCTATGCACAGCCTACCACTGAAGGGGCAGGGAGTGTGTGGTCTCCTTCCTTGAAGGTGGAGTATCTACCTAAATTATTTAGTCTTCTACGGCATGGGAGATTTGTCTGTTCTTTTTGTACTTATTTATTTATTCAACCATTTATTTATTTCAGTATGGACTCATGGACAAGGAAAGTCCAAGAGACTCAGAGTCAAGAGGAAATTAAGGATACAGATGATTAAATGGAATGTGGGTCCCCTGATAGGATACTGGAACAGAAAAAGCATAAAAGGAAAAAACTGGAGACATTTTAATAAATTACTTTAGTTAATAACAATGTATCAATGCTCATTCATAGTTATAACAGATGTGTCACACTAATGTAGGATGTTAATAATAGAGGAAACTGGGTGTTGGGCATGAGGGAAATCTCTGTATTATCTTAGCAATATTTCTGTAAATCTAAAATTGTTCTAAAATGAAAAGCTTATTAAAACAAAGACATACCCTTCCAAAAATGTGGATGAATTCAAGAATTGTCAGGGCCCATGAACCAAGCACAGTCACACAGGTGTAGTGGGAATGTGAATTGCCATAATGTGTAAGTAACTTGAAATGTTAGAGTGTACATATTCTTCAATGGCTTGATCTCACTTGCAGGGATCTATTCAGTGGAGATAAAAGCAAACTGCAAGTACACTATTTCTGCATTGTATGTAATAGTGATAACAAAACAAAAACTAAATCTCCTAAAATAGTCTACCTAAATAACCAACAATGAAGAACTGTTGAAGTAATTGTGGTACTTATTCATAGTGTAGCTATTGAAAACAAGGAGATTTCACTACATACATGTATCTCTGGAAATGTATCAATAATGTAATAATGGACATTGCATGGACTTAAATCATGACCACGTTGGCTGCGTCCACAGCTGATTGCATTTGTAATCAGCTAAGGGGAGCGCCTTCTACAATGAGTGTGCTTAATCTAATCAATGGAAGGCCTTTAGGGAAGATTCAGATGGACAGTCACTCTTCCTGCTTCAGCCAGCCAGCCTCTCCTGAGGGTTTGTTGAGGACCTTCATCGGAGTTGCCAGCTTGTGGCCTGACCTATAGACCTTGGACTCTTACATCCCCATGGTTACATGAGACACTTTTGTAAATTTTATATTTACTTTTTTACATTTACTTTTTCATTCTTTTTAAACAATTTTTCTCCTGCATTTCTGCTGTTACTTCATTTGCTTGGGTTTGAATGGTGATTAGTATGCTATCCCTACTTTTGAGGCCCTTTGCCTATTTGGGAAGATAAGTAGATGACTAATCAGTAATGTGCTAAATGCACCCCCTTACATGGAAAGGCTTTGAAAGTAGCATGCAGTTTACAATATAGCATTGAAAATGAGAGGGAATGCTAAGACACATGGTGGAGTGGAAACAGTGAATATGGACATAGCTGGAAAGAGAAAAATATGAAGACATAGGAAGGAGTCTCATTGTAACATACTGTATCTTGGAAGACCATCGAGTTTTATCTCACACACTATCTCTACTCAGTTGGGAGTGGCTTTCTGCTGGGAGGAATTCTTAGGCCAAGTCTGTGCTCAGCGTGAAAGACTGTTTCCATTGTTGATATCTGACTGTTAGGTAGGAGTTTTTGCTGAGGATTGTTTTCCTTCTTAGAGAGGTAGATAAGGGGTAATTAAAATCAGCCAAGTAAATGAGATGTTGGGGCTTATAGAAATGTGTGTGTGTGTGTTCACAAATATTTTCTAAAGATTTTGACTGAAAACAAATGTATTTAATGTCAGATCGTTAAATAAATTTGAATAACTAAGCTCAATGCTTTGAACTACATATTTAGAAATATAGGTTATAAAAAAGTAAAAATATTCTTAAATACAGTGATCTGTTTAGACCTTGTTTTAGTTTGTAAAAGCTGCCAGAATGCAATATACCAGAAATGGAATGACTTTTTAGAAGGGGAATGTATTAAGTTCCAAGTTTACAGTTCTAAGGCTGTGAAAATGTCCAAAACTAAGGCATCTATGGAAACATACCTTGGCTCAAGAAGGCCAATGATGTACAGAGTTTCTCTCTCAGCTGGAAGGCCCATGGGGACATCTGCTAACTTTCTCCCCTGGCTTCCTATTTCATAAGGATTCCCTGGGGACATTTTCCTTGGCCTCTCCAAAGGTCTCTGGCTGTGCCAGCTCTGTCAGTTCTGGTGGCTCTGAAGCTTTTTCCAAAATGGTTCCCTCTTAAGGTGCTCCAGTAAGCAACTGCACCTTGAATAGGTGGAGATGCATCTCCATGAAAACCAACTAATCAAAAGTTACCACCTATAATTGGGTGGGTCACATCTCTATGGAAACAATCAGAAAGATACCACCCAGCAATAGAAAATGAAGATTAAATGACATAGCTATTTTAGGGTACATAATAACTTCAAACTGGTACAGAGCTATAGTTAAAAGAGAAGTAACCATCAATTAGGTCTGGGAAGTGAATTTTAACCATCTCAGTATCTAGCACATACAATGAAAGAATACTTTGATATTGCAATAACTCAGCCAGGTTTAATTGACGGGTGTCATCTTATGGTTCTGGAATGAAAGTCACTATTTGGCGCCTGAAAAGTCTCTCATAGTGATTGCTAAGAATCCAACCATCAGTAAGTGATTAGGAAAAGTCTCAGGCAATTGTAGATGGTGTATACTAATAACGAGACATGATATGCAATTAGAAGATGTGCAAATGTAAATCCACAGTTATCTACAGACCAACTAACCAGGACACAAATTATCCCCGTCTGTGACTATAGAGGGGGCAATTATGCATATATCACTGACGTGTGTACACACACATATGCACTCCTAAAATAAAGAGGAGAACTCTTTATGAGAGAGATATAAATTTTGGAAATACGAGAATGTGTTGCAGAGATTTACTTAGTATTTTGTGCGAGGTCAATAGGCCTTCAGCCTCAGGTCTTAAGCAGGACTGCAACGTGTGACGAATGGTAACCTGGGGGCTCTGTAAGACCCCAAGTCTCCAAAGCTGCAGTAACTGGGTTGTGTTTCCTCACACAGAAGAAGGAAACTGTGATTTAAAATATTCTAACATCACTTATTTTAGGTTAAAAGCAATTAACCCAAGACTTGAACAATCAATAGGATTCGAGTATTTTTACTTGCATAGTCTATTAAGAAATCACTGAAATACTGACATTATTTCTTAATTATGGAAGAATAAATGGATTAATAATTCTAAGTTTGTGAGAAACAAAATTTTTATATACAGTGTGAAGATCTAATTTATTCATAAGCTATTCTAATATTGAATCACAAAATCGTAAATAGATGAGCTCATTTATATGATTTGTACACTGTATCCTGAAAGCAAAAGTACCTATAAAACAATTGAATAACATATAATACCACTGCCCACCAAGTGTCAATTCAAAAGGGGCCAATGTTTGTTATTAACATAAGTAAACACTATAAATATCTATATTAATATATTTTGCAATGTATTTGTCTAGGATTTCTATTAATAAATATTCAAAAGCAATAATGAGAAATAAGAAAAAAATGATTATGCAGGTTAATGTCATGTGAGGATTTACTGGAGACACCTTCAGAGCTTCATGCATAAAGCCTGCAGAAGAATAGAAACAGTGTTTTTGTTGCTCACACTAATGGGTCTCTTTCAACTGTTAAATTGCAAGGAATAATGGCATGAGAAACACCACAAATGAAAATTAAACATTCGTGTTATATTTATGAGCTACTTTTCCCATTAATTTTTAAATTTTCCCATGAAATTAACCATCATTTTTAGTGATAGATAAATGATAGATGATAGGTAATCTTGGATATGTAATTATTTTAGTCCCAGCATTTTATACAAAGCTGCTATCTAAAAATATCATGTAACTTCCTGTGCATTCAGGTGTCTCCAGTTATGATATTGGATATTACACCAGCAGATTCATTTCTCTTTTTAGAGAAATGCCTTCCAGGCTTTTCTGAACCCATTCTCTTATCAGCCACCTTACCCTTATTTTCACCAGAAGCTTCAGGTCACAATCAATCAAGATTGGTCCAATAGCAGCTGAAATGTAGAGAACAAACTGACTGAATCTCAAGGTTATTCTCATGTAGCTGCTGCTGCATTTTGATTTCCCACATGGGCTGTGTTTTTTTTCTTTTAGATGAGTGTTTGCATTACCCTGTTGTATTACACCTGGCTTGTAAACGGGGATTTGTCCCTATAGATTTTAGCAATTTTGATAATAATACTGTTCCCAGAGTTGCCTTGGAACCTACATGCTACATAGCCCAATGCTACTCTGCTGGGTGTGTTGTGGAGAAGAATATGCTGGTAAAAACCATAATTTAAGGTTTGTTCATTTCATGGATAAATAAACTAATATACTATTGCTTTGTTTTGCTTGTCAGTTTGAATCCTGGAAAATGCTGAACAAGGCTTCCTGAGAGTTATGGGTTTACATCTGAAATGAAATTTACAACAAAGTCTGCCATTTGGGTCTTCAAAACAGTCCCTGAATGAATTGCTTTGGAACTTTACCATTTTGAAACAAATTATAGTCAATCGATGAACTCTTCAAAAATCACTCTCAAAGAATAGTGTTGTACAGTATGTAATGTCTATTTTCTCTTATTTACTGATAGTAAAAATGTAGAACTTTGGAAGTAGAGGAGGTAAAATATTTTGGAAAGTGGAGAACTCTACAAAGATGTTTTGCTTTTTTTACCCCTTATGTTGGTATTCATGAAAGCAGGATTGTCAGGAAAATGAAGTGAAATTAGAATTTAAGATGATGAAGCAACCCTAATTAGTGAGACGTGTACTCATAAATAGGGAAAAAGGAATGGGAAAGGGGACAGGATAGCTGTGTTGTGCTTTGTTTAACTTAGTGGTTTAGTTGGGTAGAGCTCCGACAGCCAGCTCTTTCATGGCTGTGGCATCGTTCTGCAGCTGTCCTTTTCTTTTTCTGACTTGGCTGCTTTTGTGAACATTTCAAATTTTTTGATCCAATGCATGTACGGTCCAATGTGTTCTCCCTGAAAGCTCTGCCCCTTGACAAGGGACAGTCTCAAAGTGGCTTTCATCAAGGATAAAGGTGAGGGAAGGGGTAGGAGGAAGATAAGAGACTGGGAATGTCTTTAACATTTTGAAAGAGAGTTGAAGGGAGGTGACAGGGCCACTGAAAGCCTGTTGGGTGGTCAAGGAAAGGGCCTCTGGCTAATGGAAAAATTAGTAAAATACTACAGACTTCATCTGAGCCATTGGTCATAATGTCTACTCCTTTTTTTTTGCCAGTTGGATGAAATAAAAGGTGAAGTTCCTCACAAACTCCATGGCCCTGCTTCCTTCAATGCTGGCAGTGACCTGCACAGATAGGATTTCACATTGACATGTACAGACGGGCTGGTCTTGCCCGTTATTCCACTGCTTCATGGTTATGATTCAAGGCCTTCTGCCTCTTCCACAACATAAACCTTTTATTCTTCAGAACAAATGAAAGAGGCTGAGCTAGTGCGAGTAGAATATATTACCTCATTCTATGTGAGGCCCTGCGATGGCTCAAGATTAACTAGACCCCTGAATAATCTCATTTAGCAAAACAGGCATGCAGTTCAAATTGGATCATTCTGTTTTGTTCAGCACAGGAAGAGATAGGAACAAAACACATTCAAAGAACATACAACTGGCTTTAATTGGAGCAGTCATAGTTAAAGAAATCTCACCAGGCTCACTTCTGGTTAAACTTGGAGGCTCTCCTGTTACTAAGAAAAGAAATATTACTTGTGAATTTGAATTTCTGTATCATACACATGGATGCTATTATATGCACCTATGATGTTTCTTTATTAAATGCTTGTTGTGCTTATATTTGGTAATTGCACATCTGAACAATACGACAAAGGGAGAACGTTGATCTTCTTACTGGAAAAGTCCATTCTTGGGCCTTTGGTGGAGAAATTAGTAGGTAGTGCTCTAAGTGAATATATATGATATATGTAAAATAAATTTTACATGTCATGGTAGGAAATGTCCTCAAGAAATATTACATTTCATCAAGCTTTGAAATTCTGCCTGTAATTTGGGCACTTAGTGTCAAGGGTTTAGAAATACACAAGGGAACTTTCTGACCTCCCTGCTCCAAATACTGTCTGTCATTTTGATGTGTCAGAATTGGGCCTCAGAAGGACATGGCTCATTTTCCTAAGTGGTGCTACCTTAGACTTTGGGGCTGCCTACCTTTTGTCTACTGGTTTTTATGTCTGCGTGGCTTAAAACCACAAAAATATATAACCTTTTAGTCCCGGAGGTCAGACGTCTGCAATCATGTCGCCCCCCCAAAGGCTCTAGGAAAGAATCCTTGTTTTCCCCTTCCAGCTTCTGGTAGCTCCCGACACCCCTTGTCTTGGCTTGTAGGAGTGGAACTCCACACTCTGACTTCACACAGCCTTCTCCTTATGTCGCAGACCTTCTGTACCCTTTGTGTAGAAGGTCATTAGTCATTGAATTTAGGGACCACAAAGATAACCAGGATAATCTCTTGAAGTTACACATGGAAGGACCCTTTGTCCAAACAAGGCCATTCTCACAGGGGTGGGTAGATATATCTTTTGGGGGTGCCAACATTCAACCACTAAAGTCTACTTCTCCATCTACCTACCAGTCAACATACTGTTCTGTCTGCATACCTACTTAAATACCCATCAGCTCATCTAGTAATTTATTTTGGACTTGAGGTAGAATGTTGCGCTAATTATAGGCCGGACTTCCTGGCACACTGTTGCTATGAGTCTATATGTGGCCTCTCTGTTGCCCCTCTTCTTTCTTTCCTTCCTCCCTCTCTCTCTCCCTCCCTCACTCCCTTCCTTCCTTTCTTCCATCCTTCCCCTTTAACCCCTTCTCCACTTTCCTCTCCCACCATATACAATCATTTGATTCATTTTAATGCATAATTTATTTGCATGCACTTTTGTTAAATCGCATATAATTTCAATTTACAGAAAAGCTATGTTACAAACCCACTTGATTCCTTTTCCACTCTGCACCATGTTTTAAAGACCTAGTCGCTTGTCTCTGTTTAGATCTAATTGTTTTTCTAATTACAAAGCAGTCATATGCCACATTGTACTGTCCACTCCTTCCAGGGATGAATATCTGGATTACATTCAAGTCATCGCTACTGAAAACTCTGGCATGAGCATTCTTATGTATTTTCTCATATTTCTGTAAGAATTGCTCAGGAAAATACCCAGGGTAGGACTTTATCTAGAATCGAGCACATGCCTATATGAAATTTATCTCAGTTCTGTGACATGATTTTCACTGTGACTAGTCTAATTTAAGCTGCCACCCATAGTGCATACGAGTTTTCATTGTATATCCCAATCCCACTTCCCTGACAATTCTCACATCATCTAGTTTTCTACTAGTTGCCTCTTTTAAGTAAATATTAAAATGTCTTTGTCTTGGTGGCCTCTTTTTGTTTCTTCACTTCTTTGAAATGATGGTTTCTATCCTTTCCCCAATTTATTTTTCTTGTTTTAATTCTCTTTTTCCTGTGGATTAGCAGGAGTTTTGTATATCCTAGACCTTTGTTGGTTTTAGCTATTGTACGTGTTTCCTGCTGATAATAAAAAAACTGGTTCATTAATTTTATCCACAGTGTCGTTTTGTTGATGCAAAGTGTTCATTAAATGCTATGGTGTCCATGAGATATTCACCTCTGATGACTTCCTTAAACTTCAGTTAAATTTATAGTTTATCTTCCACAATTAGATCTTCGACTTTTTTATATGGCATGGGTTAGAATTTCAGTTTTATTTTCCCTATATAATGAACCAGTTTTCATATATCATCAACTAAATACTGTCATATGCCCACTGATCCATGTCTCATTTAAAATACATGGCTCTTCTTCAGTAAAAACAAAGCACACTAGAAGGCAATGGAGTGATATTTATAAAGTACTGAAAGAATAAAAAAATACTATCAAACCAGAATTCTATGACCAGAGAAAATATCTCATAAATGAAAAAATAAAATAAAATAAAAACAAAAACTTGATTGTCTCAGTCAAATAATGAGGGAATTTATTGTCAGAACACATACTATATAAAAACAGCTTAAAATATTCTTTAGACAGAAAGAATATAATGGCAGGCAGAAACTTGAATCTCCACATTAAAAAAAAGAACACTGGAAATGGAATAAATGATAGTAAAATATGATTCATTTCTTTTTTTTATTTTATTGCTCTAAAAATTAACTGGCTATCTAAGCAAAAATAGTACCACTGTATCATGTAGGGATATATTGTTGTAAGATCCTTACACTGCCTGTGAAGCAGTTTAAATATGATTTGAAAATAGACTCTGTTTGATTAAAGGTATGTATCCTTAGTCTTAAGTCAACCACTCTTTTTTAATGAGGTATAAATAATAAGTCAATAGTGGTAATAGAATGAAATTATAAATATGGCTCATGTAACCCCAAAAAGGAACAGAAAAAGAGAGCAGAAAGAACAGATAGAACAAATAAGAAATAGCTCTCAGGCTGATAGTATTAAAAGGATGGCAAAAGATATGCCATCCTTTCGGTTTGGTAACCCTAACCAAAAGAAAGCAGTAGTATTGGAGAAGTCATACCCAGTGGCTTTTTCCCAGGCCTCACCACTCCCTACATTTTCCCTTCTTGCTTGTTTATGTGCAGGTATTTGCACTGTTTTCACTTTTGTGCATTTGTTAGGCTTTCATTTTTGCTGGTTTGTGTACAGGTGTTTCGTATGTTTCCATTTTACAGGAGAGCACAGACATCCAGGGGAGTTGTTAAATCTTAACCAGCCCTAGCTTGCCAGGACACAGGTGTTGGTTGATGGATGCTTTTTGCTCGTTGGCAGGCTCCCCGCCCCCAGGGGTCTATAAAAACCCAGCCACTCAGGCAGCGAAAGTGTCCTTCATCTCTGAAGTGAAATAGGACCCGAGGAGTTGCAAACACTGACCTGAGCAGTTGACCTCTCCAGGAGACCAGCTATAATGCAGTCTCTTCCCCTGCCCTTTGGGACCCTGTATGCTGTGCAAGTAATGAGACAGTCATTTGCTGAAAGTCTCTGTTGGGTTGCCTGCATCTATGTCTCCATGATGCACTGCATAGCAACTTATTCCACAAGCAGCCATATCAGTATCGGACAAAACGATTTCAGAATAAAGAATATTATCAGTGACCAATAAGGTCATTATATAATGAAAAAGGGGTCATTATTCCAAGATTTATTGACACTCTTAAATGGTATGCACCTAACAGAGGATAAAAATTCATTAAAAAAAAAAAAAACCTGAGGGCGGCTGCCGTGGCTCAGCAGGCAGAGCTCCGACCTGCTGTGATAGAGGTCTGGAGTTCGATCCCTGATGCCTCCTGCCCATATGCAAATTAAAAAAAAAAAACAAACCTGATAACGCTAAATAAAGGTTGGTCAATGCACAGTAATGTTTGGAGACATCCTCAATCCACTTTTATTATTGACTGAACAAGCACATAGATGATTAGCAAGCATATAGAAGACCTGAATAAAAACTATCGACCAACTGACCTATTTGATATATATAGAATATTGCACACAACAGCAGCACACTCATTATTCTCAACTGCACAGAGAACTTTCACAAAGATGGACATATTCTGGGCCTTTAAAGAAATCTTAAGTCCAAAAGAATAAAAAGCATACGAAATATGTATGAAAATGACAACCAAATTAAATTAGAAATCAGTAACACAAAGTGTTTTAGTTTGCTAACGCTGCCAGAATGCAATATTCTAGAAATAGGTTAGCTTTTATAAAGGGATTTATTAAGTTATAGTTTACAATTTAAAGTCCTTAAAATTGTCCAAACTAAGGCATCCACAGACAGATACCTTGATCCTAAAGGAAGGACCAGATGACATCCAGGTTTTCTCTGTCACTTAGGAAGACACATGGCCGGCATCTGTGGTCCTTATTCCTGGTTCTGTTGCTCCCAGCTTCTGATTCCAGTGGTTTCCTCTCTAAGCATCTGTGGGGCCTTCACTTAGTTTCTCTGCGTTCTCTCTTGCTCAGCATCTCATGGAAAGGCACATGGTGACATAGCCTGGGCTCTGCAGCTCCAAACATCTGTGCCAGCTTTTCTGGGGTACATAACAGTTTCAAAATAGCACAGGAAGATATCTAAAATCTCACTGAATATTTTGAAGCAACCCAATATACTTCAAAATAACATAGCCCCATCAGCAACATATGAAAAAAAATCCAGGTTTCCTTCATCCTTGACAACATTTAATATTAACATTGTTTTATAGTTTAGTTTTTAATAGGTGTGTAGTGATATCTCATCATAGTTTTAATTTGCTATTTCCTTATACCTAATGCAATTGAACATTTTTAAGCATATATATGTGGCAAAGAAACATTTAAAGAGTGCTAAAGTTCAAAACTGAGTGGGACTCTTTCTGGTAAATTTAAATAGAGAGGTTGGGAGCAGCCTCACTGTGCAGAGTGCCAGGTTCTTCCCAGTTTCTGAGGAGCACTCTACTACTCACGTTGGCTGCATCTTTAGCAAGCAACTCTACTGGATGAGTGATTTTCCTAGAATAAGCCATCTTGATAAGTTGAATTCTACTAAGGCTAGGAGTTTGCTGTGGGGTTGGAGGCAATGGGGAGTGGATTGAAGCCCTTCGTCTGAATTTCTTAAGGGGAGATGGCTGGACAGACATTCTAAGAAGAACCAATGCTGAAGTTGGGTCCACATTCCTGTTCTGACCTTTGAAATCCTCAATTCTGGTTTTTAATACCATCCATTAATTGGATAAAGAGACTCTCCACATGGCTGGGGACGATCTCCTTGGGGTCATATGCAATCAACTGATTATAGATGCAAATCCAATCTCAAATGCCCTTACAGTAACAAACAGGTCAGTGATGGACTAAACAGCTGGACACTGTAACCTAGCCAAGTTCATACATGAGATTAGCCAATCCAGGAAGCTCCTCATTGCATTGTTATTGTCTCTCTTGCACGAGTTATGCTACCCTCTCTCAAATTCTCTGCCCACTGTTCACTGGGGCAACCCTTCCCCCAACTTGCTAACGCTCCCTCCTCGAAACCACACTCAAGCTCAAAATTAGACTTTAGTCATTAAGTAGTTTTTGTACTTTCTCATATTAGGTGCTCAAATCCATGTGCCTTTCTCCTGAGTGACTTGACATTTCTCTGTGAAATGTGAAAACACCAATTTAGGCTAGTTCCTCATTTTTCAGAAACTGGGAGCCTGGCCCTCATTTTCTTAATCCATAGGTTTTATTTTTTTACACATATTCCAAGAAGATCTCATTATTAACTAGTTCGTGATACATCCGTATACTTTATGTATACATGTACACATACCCATATAAATGTGCACATACATATATTAATGTATATATGTATATACATAATGCACACATATATATTAGAAGCATTATCATTGAATTTTATATGTGTGACATATATTCTTGGCTTACTTTTTTTTTTTCACACAACAGTATGTCTTCTTAGTCTATGTATAGTGCCCTGCTGAATGTTTTTATAGGAAAACTATCAAAATGTAGGCCTGAGTTTTCAAAGACCGTTATTTGAATATGTGACTGGCTCTATGCCTTTCCATAAGTAGATGTTTCCTTCAATTGTGAAGCAAGAATTGGACACTGGAGAGCTATTATTTGTGGGGCCTTTAAGCAATTTTTGTTTTAATGCAAAGCCAAAGTGGAGTGCTAGTAAAGGGTATCTGGAAATATGGCTCAGCATATCTGAATGCAGTGGCTTGCATGGAAAACACATTTCCTTTGCACTAGGGTATAGCATCTAAAAGTTGGCAAGATGTGTAATCCTTGATACTTCTGGATAATGTCATAATCAGAGATAAAAGGCCATAAGTGCATTAACATCTCCAAAAGCAGTACATTGTGCTTCTTGCCTTTTTATATTTCATTTTTCTGACATTTTATTGCATAAGACCCTATTGCAATTTAAAACCCATAATTAGGAGGAGACATTTGGAGAATATGTTATCAGTTGTGGATTTTTTGAAACAAACAAAAATCAGCTGGATTGAGACCAAGTTTTATGTGCTGTTCCTGCTTTTCCTCCCCTAGTAAAGAATAGTCTGGTAATAGATCAGGTTGATATCTAAGGAATGGGGTTGAGCTCAATCCACTATAGGGCATTCGTTTTCAGATGCATGATGGTGAATTTAAGGAGCTAAAATATCACATCAGCTAAAAATGGGAAAATTAAACATGACAAGAGAGGTGATTTTGGACATTGGAAATGTTTAAACAAACATTTGTGTAGGTGATGTCTGAAGATTGGACACAGAAAGAAAAAACCCACAAGGTAGATTTTTGAGATGGAAATAGTCTCCCTACCCAGATGGACAAATATGCATTTATACAAAGATGCTTGAGATCATTCTGGAGCATAACTGCTGCTACCTAGTCCACTGTTTCCTTGGCCTTATGTGCCAAGCTTACACAGGCACTCTAATTTAGGAACATGCGAGTGATTGTGTGTCTGTTCCTGTGAGGTGTATTTGTGTGTGTATGTGCCCACACCCAGGTATGTGTGAGATACAGCAAAGGATATCTAACCCTTTATCAAGCATAATTTAGACATGTCTTTTTAGCAATATCAGCATACTTCCTACAATCAACCTTGATGAAAAAACAAAGAATCAAAACAGCCTTTTGTATATATATGAATGAAAGCTTCTTTTTCCTCCCTTTGCATAGATTATTTTATTAGAAATATTGTAAATTTCTCGGGAAAGATAATAAATGTTGTGTAATTTCCTATTGGAGATTTTTTTAAGTAGTTTTACATTTGCATCAAAATTGTGCAGAATGTACAGAGTTCCAAAATATCTCTTCTTCTGCACACATTATCCCCTATTATTATCTCCCATTAATGTGATACGTTTGCTACAATTGATGACCCCAATATTGATACTTTGTTATTAACTAAATGCTATACTCCCAACCCCGGCTCTCACTCATTTAAGGAAATCTCATTTAAGGAAAGCCTCTTGAGACTGCAGTAACTGAGAATGCAGGCAAGGCAGTAGCCAACAGTTTCCTTAGCGTTTTCTCCCCTGACAATTTCTATGGGGAAAAACAGACTGCAGTGGGTATTACCAAGCCTCAGTGATAGGAGGTGAAAGAACTTTGTAAAACAACAAGAAGAGTTTCAGAAAAACACACTTAAGAACCCACGAGTGTGTAAATCTGGGTGTGATGTCCATATGAAGCAATTTATGGGACATAATTCCTGTAGTCACAGACATGGCAGTGCTGATGGGTGCCAAGTCGTTCACACACTCGCGGGAGAATGGCACTGAAGAGACGTGATTGTTTTCTGAAAACGATTCCCTTTTCTTATAAGTAAACGAAAATAAATAAAATTCTGTTGACTGATCTTGGGCAGACAGTTTTGCACAGTACTTTTGATTATTTCATTGAATGGATTGCTGAATGTGGAATTGTGGCTAAAGGATATTAACACTTTAAGGATTCTATTGTATAATGCCAATCCTTTTTTCCAAGAGCACTGTACCAATTTATACTATTTAATGGCCAAGTACTATAAGTAACTTTTACAGCACCCAAAATATTTGCTAATTTGATAAATGAGTTTTTATCAAATTGTTTATTATAAATGATTAGTCAAGCTAAAACAACAACTCTGTATCCATTAGCTATTTCTAATTTCATCTTGTGAAACTATCTAATAATGGTTTTGGATTATTTCTCTATTATTAGTATTTTCCTTTCTAGTTCAATGCATTTCTGGCTTATAGGAAGGTGTCCCATGAGAATTTAACAGGCATTTCATTGACATAAGGAGAATATTGAATGGGAGATGCATTTGTATTTTAGAGAGTTTGCTGATGGCAGAATATACGTGTGAAGGGTGAATGAAACTGGGGTACCGGAAGCAATTAGGAGGCTGATTTATAGTCATGATATAAACAGGGAGTGTCCAACCAAAATAGACCGTGTGGGAATGATACAGATTCTAGAATTATGCCCAAGTAGAATTTAGAGGAATTAGCAAGCACTTTAACATGGAATGAAGGAGAAACTACAAGGGTGCTTTATGTGTACGATGACAGGGCAGATCATAGCACTGTTACTTAAAGTAGAGAATGCAGAAGTACTGCTTGTTTTATTTTATTTTGTGGGAGGACCAATGAATTTCTTTAAGACAGTTTGAACCTGGGGTGCCCGAGGTTATCCATAGAGATACAGTGCACCAGACAGAATTCAGGATGTGAGAGATTTTTAGGTCATCAAACCAGGAGTTGTAAAAGCTCCTGTTAAGGAAGAGAAGGGCAATCTGTCCGTAATGAAACTTTTAGAAATAGCAGTCTGGTGTCATCGAGGCTGGAGCGAGATGCTTTAAGATATCATGTGTATCTTTACTTAAAAGATAAGAAATGATAAAATAATTTTAAAAGTCTTTTGTTTACATTGATTATTTAAAAATTATTTTTATGAACTATAGCTAAATATAGCTTTGTGTTTATATCCCAAAGACCTATTAAATGGCCCTTGGATCTCAAGAGTTTGAGAGTGGCATTGCTAACATAAGGGGGTAGGGATTATGAAGTCATAGAGAGACTCCCCCAATAAAAAGAAAACAACAGTGTTAGAGATACCACGGGGACATGCACTAAAACAGGGCGATAAAGTAGACTTGAAACATGGTGGTATGGTGGTGTGGTGGAAGAGAGAGCCCTTATGGAAAGCACATCCAGAGTTTTCAAAGGGGAAGTACTACTTAATTTGTAACAAAAAAAGGAGACAGTTCTGAAAAAAGGAATTAATATTAAACTAATGAAATTGCCTTATTGCCAAACTCTGGCTCTAAATAAAATGTGTTTGTGTTCAGAACTAGTAGTCGAGATTTTGGACAAAGAGTTTGCATTATTTCATTTCATTGAGTGATTGCTTAGATTTTAATATTTGAGACTGTCAGAAACATTACCTTAGTTTTCCTCCCGTTAAGGAAAATGAATAGCACTCTGAGAAATAACCAAAGAATTATACATTTAAAAGAGTGGCTTAGTTTCCTGGAGCCTGCCCATGGGGGGAAAAAAAAGACTGGCTTATATTTCAGCTTTTAAAATATCTAATGACTCATCCCTACAATTGAGTAAACACAAATGTCAATTGATTAAAACCTTCAAGTTTTATTTCCTTCACATATTTAATTTTCTCTTTAAATTGATCAGTGTAAAAGTCTAGTTAATTAAAAATAGGGAAAGCCTGTTATACAAGTGCACATTATTCTTGCAATGAATGAACAAAACTTTTGAGTCTCTTTGTGAATAGAAGGTCAGATATTATGTGAAATAAAATCTAGATGTCAGTAGCAATCAGATGTCACAATTAGGTTGCTTTATTGGATCTCTAGTTTAAACACACACACACACACAAACAAAGAAAAGTCAACTTGGTCACCTCTAATTCAAGCTGTTTTATTAAAACAAGTAGGTTGACATATGGATGCTTGAGTTATTTACATACGGGAAAAGATTCTGAGGCCAAAGACCCAGGTCCTTGGCTGCGGGGTTGAGGAGGTATCGCTGTAGAAGAATAAGAGCTAGTTCAGCTCTGATGTTAGTTTCATGCCAGATGGATGCAGTTGTCCCCGTGATTCTCAGAATTCAGACTCCCTGCCAGACTTAAAGAAAAAAAGCAACGCCATACATGTGAAGATACTTTACAAGGCTCCAGCCAGAACTAGTCCTAAAAGATTTGGTAAAATTTAAAGTAGCAGAGATGAATTGATGGAGGGGTTGGCAGTGGTTAAAATATGAAAATCCAAGATTGTATATCGTAGCAGCGAAGTACAGAAATTTCAGAAGGAATTAAAGACACTTGTAACTTTTCCAAGATCCTTAAATCATTGTGATAAAATACCATAGGCTAACTTTTCCATTGCTAAAACTCAAGAATTACCTAAATGAAACAGTTTTAGGAATTTGTGCTTCTCCAGAAAGAAGACATTGCCTCTTATTTTCTACAAGCTACTTTGACATAATATGTTTCTCTAAGAACGGAGCTCTGCTTCTCTGACTTTTATAGGGAGTGAAAGTTTAATATTCTATTCAAAAGAATATTTAATCATTTCTGATGACAGTAAAGCACAGAAAGGGTGTGTCCGCTAGCCCATCCCATCCACAATGGATTTAGGATGATGCAGGACCAACAGAAGACTGGAGGAAGGATTTGTGGAAGTAGCTCCAACTTGAGTCTGAATTTCCCAGTTGACTAGAAACATTCATGTCATTTTCTCAAAAATGGGCAGTGCACTGATTATAATTGAATTGTTTGCTTTAACTTCTTAATACAGACTTCCTTATAAGGCATTTGAAATTCTTCTTTGACTCCAAACTACGTTTGCAACTTCATCCTCTCGTACTTTACATTCTCTGTTTCAGACATTGAAAACTACATTTTCTTCCTTGATTTTGTCAGGTTTTTTGGTTTGTTTGTTTCCATCTTTCCTGGCATGGTATTCCCTTGACACTGAAGACCTTCTATTACCTCTCCACTAAGAATGTCCTATTCATCTTTCAACACGCTTCTCAAATATTAGAACCTATGTTGCTTCCTACCTAGTCTAAGTTGTGACTCCTGTATCTGTGCGCCCGTAGCATTTTGTTTATAATAATTCAATCTTATGTCATTTTACAGTGTGCATATTCCTCTATATCTTACTCCTCAATTAAACTATCATGTCAAATCCCGTCATTCTCATCTTTGTGTCTTTCTTCTTCCAGTGCTCAGAACATAGTAGGTCTTGAATAACCAATTCTATTTAGGCATGTAAGTATGACAGCATTTAAGTAAAATACATTATCTTTTTAAAAAGATACCACACTATCTTTTTTAAGTTTGCTTTTACCTAATCTTTATAATGCTTTCCCCACAGAAGAATTGGGAAACTTGAAATTTAATGGCTTTGTTTATTTTTTAAAACAATAACTTGGGTGGCTGCCGTATCTCAGCAGGCAGAGCTCCGACCTGCCATGCTGGAGGTCTGGAGTTCGATCCCTGGTGCCTCCTGCCGATACGCAAATTTAAAAAAAACAAAAAACAAAACAATAACTACAATAACTAGTCAAAATATAGTATTCCTTGTTAACAAATGACCCAGATGTGTACTCAGTATGTTTGATCATTTAACTTTTTATAATTATCTCTTAATAATTCTTCTGGAATTTAGTACAACTATATAAAGTAGCAAATTGGCTCATTAAGAATTTAAGTCTTTTACTTGGATCCTCATTTGTATAGCTAGACAAGCTTTAGATGAGATACATGCCTGCAATTCTGCCTGAAGTGTAATATTTTGAGAAGTGTAATATTTTGACATGTGGCACTTCAAATTTTGTTTAGTAACTTCTGCTTAACCGAGGTTTTTTATTATCAAATAATAGACCGATTTTCAAATCAAATTCAAACATTAACAAATGCACACTTTAGTTATTTGATTGAATCCGTTCCTGGATTTTCCAGTGGAGGTGTTTTGTTTTGCATTGCACACTGGTTAGGAATTCTACCTGTCAGATACTTAGTTAAATATCATTGCATATTATCTACATGTCTTATTATAGGAATTTAGGGAAGTTAAAACAGTCCTGAGAAATACTCTTTACAAAATTAAGCTGCTCATAATTTTTGACAACTGTGTGACTGCAGGTGTATTACATTTTTCTTCATGTAGTGTACCCATGTACTCCACCAATCACAACTTCCACAGCACATCAGGTGCCTCATGCCAAAAGTAGGGGAAATAAAGAAAAGAGCATTCTGTCATGAAATAAGTTTAGGCAAATTGTCAGTTAAACAAAATTTAACAGATTTCGTTCACCTCATTATCAGTGCAGGACTTCCCCTATAAGCCAATGTACTGTGGATTTCTAAAATGGAAGATATAATGTGGAACAAATTGTTCATATAGCTTTTTGAGTAACATCTTAAGAAATTAGGCTTCTTGCAATATGTGTGGGAACTTTGGTGTAAGTCAAACTGTCCTACTCTAGGGTTACTTTTGCCTGATTTTTCTATGTCATAACAACATCTTTGTCCCATGTAATTTCACATTTTTATTCAATAAATACTTGTAGAAAAACTACTTTGTGCCAGACATTGTTCTAGACTCTGTGTCTATGGTAATAATCAGAATAGATTGTCTGCTGTTATGAAGCTTTGCTTTCAGGAAGATTCATTCACCCATCAAAGAAAGAGAATAAATTCCATTCTTAAAATTATAGTGTGATTGTGTGTGCGTGTATGAGTGTTTAGTTTCAGTCCCTTAAGTTTTAGCATACATGTGTGCAAGACTGTGTTTTTCACATTCCTAAAATGTCCTAATTCATGGGAATTGTAAACATGCTTCTAATTTTCAGAAAGTATATGCTGAGTGTAGAAAATTAAACAAAACTTGGAGAAGTCATGGTATAATAAACTTCAAGTGTCAAATGTCTGAAATTATTTAATTTTCTTCAGTTACAAAATCTATTTAGATTTGATTAAATTCCACTTGAATAGTAATTTCACTGTTATTCTCATGTTTTGTCTATGGGGAAGGACCCAAAATAACCCTTATCACTCCATGGAGGAATTGTCATTTGTTTAGTTCCCCAGGAGACCAGCACCATGAATCATCCAGCACAATTCAGTTAATAAGTGTATGAACATGGGCGAGTCACTTATATTTTCTTGAACTTAGGTTTAAAAATATATTTTTATTGACACATCTTCAGACACATACAGTCCAAACATGGTGTACAATCAATGACTCACAATATCATCACACAGTTGTGTATTCATCAGCATGATTATTTTTTACAACATTTACATCATTCCAGAAAAACGAAATAAAAAGAAAAATAAATTCATACATTCCACACCCCTTACCCCTCCCTCTCATTGATCACTAGTATTTCCATCCACCCAATTTGGTTTACCCCTTAATCCCCTTATTATTTATTTATTTATTATCCTTAATTTTTCACTCATCTGTCCATACCCTGGATAAAAGAAGCATCAGATACAAGGTTTTTAATCACACAGTCACATTGTAAAAATTATGACTTTATATAATCGCCTTCAAGAATCAAGGCTACTGGAACACAGCTCTATAGTTTTCAGGTATTTCCCTCTAGCCACTCTAATACACCATAATCTAAAAAAGGGATGTCTACATCATTCATAACCTCCAGGATAATCTCTCAGCTCAGTTTGAAATCTCTTAGCCACTGAAACTTTATTTTGTCTCCGTTCTCTCTTCCCCCTTTTGGTAAAAAAGGCTTTCTCGATCCCTTGATGCTCAGTCCCAGCTCATCCCGAGCTTTCTGTCCCACACTGCCAGGGACATTTACACCCCTGGGAATCATGTCCCAGATAGTGGGGGAGGGCAGAGAGTTCACTTGTTGTGTTGGTTTAGAGAGAGAGGCTGCATCTGAGGAAAAAAACAGGTTCTCTGGGGATGACTCTTAGGCCTAATTTTAAGTAGGCTTAGCCTATCCTTTGCAGGAATAAGTTTTGTAGGGGTGAACCCCAGGATGGAGGGCTTGGCCTATTGATTTGGTTGTCTCCACTGCTTGCAAGAACATCAGAAATTCTCCAAATGGGGAAGTTGAATATTTCCTCCTTTCTTACCAGTCCCCCAAGGGGACTTTGCAAATACTTCTTTATTCACTGCTCAGATTATTCTGGGATATATCAGGGCTCATGCTAACCTGGACAAACCAACAAAATCTCACGTCCTGTTCAAGATTCTATGTACTTACCATGTTCAACTAAACTGACCATACAAGTTATATTAGAAAATGCACTACCCAAAATATACATTTTGCACCAAATAAACATCTCTTCCTTTGGTCTCACACAGAAGTTGAAGTTTTAAAGTGTGATCAATATCATCCTTTACACTGTGTTCTGTTCTACCTTAGTCCTACACAGCTCAGCTTCCTCCATATCTCTGGTAGAAGTCTGATCCCTTCATCAACTTTATAAATAGCTCCTGTGCGGGGTTCTGCTGACTCTCATAGCTTCAGAGTTCTAAACTTGATTGACTTTAGGTCTTTTGTTCACAAATAAAATGAAATAATTTGGCTACATGACTCTAACGTAGTGTTTCAATCCCATGCTCTAATACTGAAACCTAAATTTCAGAATTCTTTGCACCACTAAAAGAAACAAAAATCAGTCTTTGTTCAACAATTTTAAAGGTCACCCTCTTCTATTGAAGGAGATGAGGCATCTGAAGTTATAATTTCTTCTTCAAATGTGCAAAGGATCCCATGTGGGTTAGGCCTAAAAGTCTGCTTTCTATAACCCCGTAGATGTTTTATATGTATTAAAATAGGTTAAATTGGCTTGAGGCACACAGTTATTTTTTTAAATGTTTATTTTCATCTGAATATTTAGGGACAAAATACAGCTGTGGGGTGTAGTAAAGATCACTGAACCAGGAACCTAAAAATCGGAGTTGCATGGCTGTCTCTACATGTTGACTCTGTGACTTCGAATGAGCCATTTCACCTCTCACAGTTTTCTCATGGAAAGAAAAAGAGAGTGAGGCTGATACATTTCACATCCCTTCCAGCATTATAATTCTACACATACTTGAAAATGAATGAGAGAAATGAATGCTCTGCCCCCACTCCGAACTGGTAGAACAATAGCTACTTCACAAGTCATTTTTGGTAAAACTCTTTAAAATTCTCAAAGGACTGACACCCTATATAATGGGATAAAAGAAATAATATTTATGGAGTATTATATCTTCTGTTCCTGATTTATCTCCTGAAAGATTACTGAGCACATAACTCCTTTTATCAACATACTTTGTGGTTTCTGCAGCTGTACTGCTTACCATACTTGTTCCATGGGCTGTCACAGCAACTAAGCATCATGGTTTTTGACTTGGCCGGTATAAGGGAACTGCTCAGTGACTGGGATGAACTCAGTTTGGGATGGTTTGTTAGGCCAATAGGTGAAAGGATATTTCAGTATCTTTCGCAGACACCAAGTCTATGACCATAATTAGTAGTTTTCATTCTCTCTTATTATAAAATGAACTCAAACTAACATAAACGTGTAGAAACAGCAGTAGAGTTAATTTGAGAATGTCATTTTTTACTCCAGGCTGCTTTATTATTTTATGGAGACTGAATATAATGACTGTGTGGGAGGAGGTTCCAGGGTCTATATCTTTGTCACCTTGGACTCCAAAGGAGGGTAAGGCAAGGCCATGCCACTTCTGCTCTTTTGCAGTTTCACGCAGGTACAGCCCAAATATGGCAATCTAATACTTCACAGCAATCTCTCTATAGGGAATTCACAACAACCCACACAAATGCTCTCACTATGCTCTCACAATCCAGAGAAAAAAAGGAGTCAAAGAGAATGAATAAAAAAGATACCAGTTTGCCTTCCTCACTCATTCTCAGGAACAGAAGCTGTTTCATTGGCATCTAGTCCAATGTTTTCTCCCTGGACATTCTACCCAATAGAATGGCTGTTCCGGTTTTGACCTGCCTTTTTTTAGAATGGATTACCTCCAGAGAACTATTGGAGACTTTTGGTTTGTTTGTGTCCTTTTTTCATTGTTTGTTCCGTATAGAAACAGGATGGATGTGAATCATCCAGGAGCATCTTTTTGTTGTGTTAATGCGGATGTGTGTTGGTCGTGTAAAGCTCCCTTCCTGCTCCTGTGTATGCTTTGCACGCATTGTTTATCAGCAACCATCCTGACTCCAGAATCCTGAATGCCATTTCCTTTCACATTGCCATGCCCTTGCACAGGCAACCTCTAGTTATAATGCCTTTCTGTTCTCCAACTCCAATCCCAACAACTCGAGAATCAGACATTTACCTGTCCTCCTGTTTCCTCTTCCCAGATAGAAAAACATGTGTGTATGTGTGTTTTAGTTTTCTTGTTGTCAAAACAAATTCCATGCAATGGGTTGGCATAAGCAATTGGAAAGTATTGGCTTGCTTGGTTTTGAGGCGAGGAGAAGTGCCAATCAAGGGATCATCAAGGCAATCATGTTTTCTCTCAGAAGACTCTGGCACTGGGGGGGCTGGCTGCCTGTGAGACTTGGTCCTTGGCTTTCTGTCACATGACAGTGCATGTGGTCACCTTTCCTGGTTCTTCCTTTCTCCTCTGGCTTCTATTGATTTCCAGCTTCTGGCTGCTCCCTCTGGCTTTCTCTTCTCCATGAATGTCCCTATAAGGTCTTTCACAACAGGGCTAAGATGCATCCTGATGCAGTTGGGTCACACTCAACTGGAGTAACTTCATCTAAAGGTCCTATTACAAGGATTTATAAACACAGGAATGGATTACATTTAAGGGCATGTTTTTGTTGGGTACTCAGTTCCAAACCACCACATTGTGTATACATCTGTTATAGCTCTCATCAAGCAATATTTCCTATCATTTGTTGTTAACCAATAATTTTAACAGCAATTGACTTCTTTATCTCATTTTTCTCTAATTCAATTGTGAGCTCCATGAAGATCAGGCATCTTTCTTTTACATTTTTATCTTTTGCATATGCCCAAATATGAAGGACAAACGTACTCAACAGGGAAGGAATTAAATGAATGATATACAGTGCACAGGACACATATTTCATAAAAAATAAAGAAAAGTCAGTAGTGGCCCTAAGTCTGTGTTTTTGTTGCATCATTGTTGTTAATCTTTGTTTTAGAATTGGGAAAACATATTGAGGAATCGAATGCCATAAGAAATTGCTTAACTCAGAGATTTTGACATAGAATTTCCCAGTATAATTTTTCCTGTATGTTTAGAGTATTTGCAACATGTTCAGACTCAGAAAGGAATGGAAATACTTATAGCACTAGGAGGGATCCCTTTTAATAAGGAAATTGGTGATTACCTGAACATCACTATCGAATTCTGTTACTGGTTTAGGTGCTTTCATGCAAAAGAACAAAAACACATGCGGACTAGAAGTGTTTCATGCACTACCACTTAAGGAAAGGATATGGAAACATGGATATCAGAATATCCAGGTCATGGGCAGCTGTGGGCCATTTCCTTTATGGCTTCTGTGTGTCTCCTGTTAGCACACACCCTGCAGTCACTGGGCACTGAGAGAGCACTGCAGCCTGGCCCTGCTTACAGAGAGCCTTAGCAGGGTTCAGTGAATGTGCTAATCTAGATGCAGTTTTTGCAGGAAAAAAGTTAAAAAAAAAAACAAAACATGTTTGGTTTTCTAAAGGAAATAAAAAGTTCAATGCAATCCACTTCACATGACCCTCTGCAATGAACAATAAAATGGCTGTAATGTAGATAATTTCCTCCCATATGGAAAAAAATCGGTATTTGTGTAGCTCAGGGTTAGCTGAAAGTTTCTGCTCAAGTTGTGTTTTACAGTTTTTATGGTGCTTTGAAAGATGCTGGATGACACCAAAGCGAGTAAATATTTTTATTTTTAATTATCTAGTGCTCTACCATGACATGTATTCTTTAAATGTGCTACAAACAAGCAAGCTTTTCAGTGTTTTAAGGTATCTTAATATATAGATACATGCAATGCCATTTACAGTGCTTATAAAAATATATGGAAATCATATTTCTTCTATGTAGAGAAGCAGCGAATGAGTGAGTGAATTGCCAACAACCTCTAGAAGAAATATGGAACCTTGAGTGCTTGATGACTATTAGTTTAGGATTAAATGGCTAGTGATGATAAAATTATTTATCAAAGAATACTACCTTGTTAGCTTGCCTTTCTAAATGTGGCTGGAATCCTGCTTTAATAAACAAATTCAGCTGCAGAAATGACAGGTCAACACAGAAGTTGGTATTTTCCCATGCTTAGTTTTAAGGTCAAATTGTGTTTTCAAAATGAAGGATGCTTATTTTGGATATTTGGTGCACATTTCCATAGTCAACCTATTTTCTGATGTCGGGTCTTGGAAGTCCAGCTTTATTTAAAATCTAGCAATTATTGGGCACATATGATATGCTAACTAGCTACTGGTCTAACTGCTATGGTATTACTCAGGGAAGTTCCTGCGGGTGCTGTGAAAACCTGAATGCCTTAAGAAAATAAAGGTCCCTTTCTAATTTATATCACCGTTACGTTAGGCTTCCTGGAGACGGCCCTTCATGTGGTGGTCAAGGATGCTGACGCTTTCCAGTTCCACTCCAGATGACCAACAAGGAAACCAGAAAATGACAAGAAGACCAATCAATGGATACAATCAATAGATGCCAATCAGTGGGCACTCAGCCCTGGAAGGGGCATCTGTCACTTCAGGTCATGCTCCTGTGGCAGGAACACTGGCACGTGGCTCAACCTAACTGAAAAGGGAACTAGGAGGTGCCAATTCCTAGGGACCCTAGGAACAAAGGTTGGGGTTGGTGAATATCTAGTCTCTGTGTGCCACGTGTTTGTATTTAATCTTCACAACATGTGCATGCTTGTCATCCTCCTTTCATGGTGAAGAACGACAAGACATAAAGAGATTCATAAATATCCCAAGGTTCATCAGGATTAAATGGCACAGCTGAGAATTAGGTCCTGGCAAATTGTCCCCAGAGTTCGAAGTCTCAATTATTATGAAGAAATGGTTCAAAATAAATACCAATCAACTCATAAAATATATTAATTAGATAAAACTATCTACTTTTTCAAGTAGATAGTTGAACAGGTATTACATTTTAGAAGGTGATGACTTCTGTAATGATTTCTAATTTCAGTTATTTATCTATTGCCACTCCCTATCTCCTGTGTGTGCATATATGGACGTTGTGAAATGTGCTCTTTCTAGTTGCTGCCTTTTATCTCAAAGACATGGTCATTGATTATTTTTGTCACCATTGAAATGTAAATTAAGTACAACTTAAATATATTATTATCTCATATGGAAAAAGCCTTGGGATATGGATACGCAATAGGTTTATTTAGAGAGAAACGGGTTGAGAGAGAATGTTTTCGTTTGCAGGAAGCCTGTAACAAAGCACCACAGAATAGTTGGCTTAAGCAGTAGGAATTTATTGTCTCACCATTTTGGAGTCTAGAAGTCCCCAAACAAGTATAGATGGACCATGTTTTCTCTGGGGTCTGCAGCATTCTGTGGTGGCATGGGAGCTCTGACTCTCTCTGTCCCTGTCACATGGCCGTCTCTCACTGCATCTGCTACCACTCCATCGAGGGACGACGTTAAGGGGTCGAGGTGTGAGTGTCTGACTCGGGATCCTGTGCTTTTAAGCATTGTGATGCTCTTCTATAAAAAGTGATTGTGAAAGAATTGTGGAAAATTGCTGAAATCTTTACCATTTGTAAGCGCATTGTACCAAGCTGGCCTATGTTCTTGCCATTTTTAACATTATTAATCCTAGTTAAAAATGCCACTCATACATGGTATTTACATACTTGTATTTATACATGTATAAAAATACAATTTCTACATACCATTTATAAATGGTATAGAATAACATTTATAGTACTTTTAGCTCCTTTTGGATGCTAGGCTGATATGTCAGTGTCTACATTTGGAAATGTAAATAGAAATGCTGCAGTTTAATAAATAGTGCATAATCAATGCATGAATGAGTCAATTGGCTGCACCTTGGCTACATGGAGAATTTATATTAGTTATTGTTTCTCCTCATCTTCAACTTTTAATGCTCTAGGGATAGATTCAATCAGCTTTAAATATACACAAGATAATTTCACCTTCAGAAAGAACATGTAAACATACACAAATGTACATATTAGGGAAAATTTCAAGCATCATATTAGGGAAAATTCCAAGCATCTACAAAGGAAGCAGAGTATTGTAAAGGCCATTGAATAACTCCCTTAGCTTCAACAGGTACAGTTCCTGCCTTTCCCCTTCAAGTACTGCCTGCATTTGGCGGCTCTCCAGAGCCTTCAAATAGCTGTTTTTATAAAAAAAATATTTTATCAAGATTTTATAAATGTCATCTTCAGGAGGTATAGATCAGTCAACTACTCTGCCATCATTCCTTCTTTCGTGAAGCACTGTCTTTCCTTCGCTTTGGCAACACCCCACTCTGCCCCGGCAGGCCTCTTTCTTCCCTGCTTAAGTCTTAGTTTCCATGCCTGGCTCTTCCTTCTCAGTCCAAACTTTAAATGTGGAACCTACTCAGGAATTGTTCCTGGGTCCACTTCCTGCCCCACTTCACCCTTTCTTCTTGCATTCTCTTCCACTTTCATGTCTTCAAGTACCACTTATAGACTAAACATTACATTCTAAGCCCCCTCTAACCTCCAGACCCAGATGCAACATCACCATGTTCAATGTTGAATTCTCATTCTTCTCCCACATCTTTCTCTGCCTCTCATTTTCTCCATTTTGGTCACCAGCACTACCGGGGCTCATGGCGAAAAGCTGAGCATCAAGCTTCCTAGTCTTTTCTACCCCGCTAACACCATCTCACTTCCAGTTATAGCTGGAAACTGTCAAGAGAATCTGGTTTCTCTTTAGCCACCTCTGCCCTCCTCAATGCTTTTTCCATATTGTAGCCAAAGCAATGTTTTAAAAACAAAATCTGATCATGCCACTTCACTGCTTAAGACCCTTTGAAGTCTTCCCAGAGGGCTTGGAATGAAGAAAGAATAAGTAATATGACATACAAACCCGAAAATTGTCTTTCCGTTCCCGGATTCTGGAGCCTTATCTTATGCTGCTCCCTCTCGCCCTCTCACTGCACAGCAGCCAAGCTGTCTTTTTTGGGTCTCAAAATGTGTTCCCAGAATTGTACATTCACACCTGCTTTTCTTCCCTCTGTCAGAAATATTCTTATTCTTTTCTCCTCCTAAATCCTACAAATCCCTCAGGGATCAACTTAAAGACTGCTTCTTCAGGAACATTTTGGAAGTGAATATGAATCCCAGGCCAAAAGAGTGTGGATTTTTTGGTTTAGCAGGCAGTTATCTTGGCTGGATTTGAATTCCACATTGTACCCTTCTGCAGTGGGCAGCAAATAAAATGAATGGTCTGATCTTTCCACCTTACCTGCGCTGCATGGAGGCTGCCCCACTCAGGCCTGGCTCCAGAGCTAGCAGAGGTGCGCTCACCCTCCCTGCCCCTCCTCCTGAGAAGCCGGGCCCTCGCCCTCCAGCTGCGGGGAGCAATGAAGTCTTTCCTTTGGCTCCTTAAACCGGTAAGTGAAGCTGCATCTATGAGATTTCACCTTCCCAGGGGCTGGAGTCTCCCTCAGGAGATACGCTGGAAACATGGGAAATTCAGGAAGTGCCGTTCTCTTCTGCCCTGCGGTTACTCCTCACTGCTTTCCCTCTGTGTGCATGTGTTGTGTGTATATGTGTATGTATCTACAAATATATATATATATGTGTGTGTCTGTATTTCCGTGATAGGGTTGATCTAATACACGCTCCTCTGCTTACGAGAAGCACAATTTTTTTCAAAGAAAAGTAATACTTATTGGGTGCCTACTATATGCCATATATTCTGCTACATGGTAGTAATAGATGGGACTCTACCTTCATAGAATACATATTTTACTGCGGGAGCAAAGCATTAAATAATTATCCAAATAATTAATTGTAATCATCAAAAGGTATATGAAAGTGAATTTCAAGGGGATGTGAGGATACATAGCAGGCAAATGCTACTTCCTTAGTTGAACTGGAAAAGGGTTGCAGAGGAATGACTTATTAATATTAGAAGCTAATAGAAGTTAACTACACAAGGAAATCAAGGTCAGCTTGAGTGGAGGAAACATTCCAGACAGAAGGAATAATCAGAATGGAATTCTTGGGTAAGAAGGAGACTTTGAAATTAGGTCAGTGTGAACAGAGTTTACAAAATGAGGGAAGACTAGCTAGTAATATAGTTTGCTTTAAGAGAAGTAGAATGCCATTGAAACATTTCAAGTAGGGGAATTATTTTGTCAGACTCACAGTTTCATTCCAAAAATAGCATTTGAATGCACCATTTCTAAATCTCTTAATGCAAAGATCTATCATTATACAGAGTGAAATTTCTAACCTGCTTTTCAGTGTCCTTAATGCATAAGCATTTTCCTGTCAAATTTCCACAATTGTCTAAAATGCTAATAAGTGTAGGTACTTCAGCTTTTATCAACTATTTTCTAACATTTGATTTGGTTGCTTCCAAATCGTCAGTTAAATAATGCCACTGTGAGCATCTTATCACAAAAGTCTTTCCTACATTCAGAAAGCGAAATTGTTAAAGATATGTTATCACACATGTTGAGAACTTAGAGATAAAACGACCTAACTTGCTCTCTGAAGTTAATGAAGATTAATAATAGTCATGAAGGACAACTGTAAACATGGAGTAAACTAAATTTTAAAAATGAATTGTTTTAAATAAAGCTTCATTTATGCCAATATATGTTTCATGCTTTCCGGAATGACTGAGTGAATGAAAATACAGAAATAAGAAAGTTTCCATTGCTACCACAAATCAGCTACATTTGTTTATAAAGAAGAATCCTTCAAGAGACCACATACTACTTTTGAGCAGGAGGTGTAGCCTAAAAGGATGGCTTTTGTGATTATACCTGCATAAATTGCTTGACATACACTGATACCTTAGTTACTTCGCAGCTGCAATATTTTCAAACTCGTTTGAAGATTTTCCAGGAAAAGTGCACTTTATGGCTGATTAAGAGAAGTATCTCAAGTGGAAAACCATGCCTTGGTGTTTTTTCCTGTTAAACCTGTTCATGAATGAAAACTGCAGCTGAGGATGATTCTAAAGAGACCATTAGAAATGTAAAAAGATAGTTTTCAAGTGATCAAGCAATTGCTATAAAAGCACCTACACTATTTTCCTTTACTTTTCTTGCATCAAAGTAAATTAAGATTTTTTTTCCATTCTGTAGCTCTGTGTAATCCTTTGTCCTCTTTCCCAACAGGGTGTCACCTTCATCTGTGTAAGCTTAAAAATGCTTTAACAGAGCTTCTGGGCAAATGTCTGATGGATCCAATTCTTCGAGCTTCCTGTCTGTAGGTCTGTAGGTAATGCTGCAGTCATTTCGGATTAGTGATAAACGGTCATGAAATTGGAAACAGGTTCCTTTAGCTTTTCACAAGGATCTGAAAAAAAAAACGCAAATACGTGCACCCAGAAAGTGTGATTCCAACTCAAACATCATAAAATAATACACAGTGCATGCTTAACTGCATGCAGGGCCATTTGAACATATTAAATGACATTGCCTGACGCCAAAGTCAAGTATGGTTTCAGCATTCAAATGCACAGAAAATTGGAGCAGGATCAGCTTAAAACTCAACTAGTGACACAGCTTTATGTTTACCATTAGAATAGCAGGGAAAAAGTTTTACTCTCTTTTCATATCTCTCCTTCAAGACAGTTGTTGATAAGCAATGTTTTGCCAATTTATTACCCTTGGAGATAAGGATTATGAAAGACAACAACGGCAACAATAATGATTTTGAACATTTAAAATGTATCTGGAGGTCTTCAAATATCTCATTTAGTTCTCACCACACTAACCATGCCGGGTGGGGGGTGACATTACTCTCACCCCAGTTTAGAATGGAGAAAGCTGGGTCTCTAGGATGGCAAATAGCTAATTGTGCTCATAGGGTTGGTAAAAGGTAATGACTGATTTTACCATGGTTGACTTGGGGACAAAGTGCTATTGATCCCAAGGTCCCTGCAGCAGACACCAACCTTACCTGGAGAATACGGGGCTTTTCTTAATTAGGCAATTAAGTTTCCTTCCATGGAAATTGGACCTTATTTCTGCCTCTGGAATGGAATTGTTACAGCAGGAATGGCCTGGTGTCAGTTTTCCAAATGCTTTTCCTAAGACGTGCGGCCCTCTCTCATTGCTGTTACAGACAACATGGCTTACTTCCTACAGTTCTAGGCGGCCCGATCCACGGACATACCACCAGCCCCATGTTTATAAACAGGCTGACTTGTGGTGAAGTCCTAGTGATTGCTTTATTCAGACGTCTAAGAGACTGGCCTATTGGAAGATCAACAACTAAGTATTTAGACTCTGGAACTCTCAACATTCAACATACAGAGAGCCCCCTCTCTGCTCTTCTGCTGAGTCATCCAAGCAGCAGAGGCAGCAGGGGCCATCCCTGGAATGGATCTCAACGTATTCACCTTGAGTTTTATGATTCTCTCTCTATCTTAGTAGTGTAGAAAATTGCAGAAAAAGGTCATGTGTCTCTTAGACTTTCTAAGATGGAGCATGCGAATTTGAATGCTCAGAGGCTTCAGGCACATACTCAATTTTGGAAGGTAGCCTTTCAGTTCACCCTGAATTGACCATTATATAAACTTTAAATATAAAGTTATTTAAGGAGTTATATAAAACCTACCATTGCCTCTTATGAGATCATAGGCAAAGATTTCTACATTTTCAAAACAGAGATAGAAAAATGGTGTGATTTGATTCCTACATAGTCATTATTTAGAAAAAAGGTGTGATTTGATACCTAAATAGTCATTATTACAGAGTCGGCGTGGTCATCTATTGATATACCGTTTCCGTGGTTAATAGAAACCCACCCTCTAACTTTCTAAATTCATCTCTTACCTGTTCATGGAGACTATAAATTATTAAAGTTAATTACAGAGTCATTCTTTTGATTTAAGTCTGGGGTGAAAATTCAAACGCATCTGGGAATGACAACACACGAAGCTTCATAAATCACCGTGTGATGAGTTAACCAGGTCTTTTCATGAAAATGTGTTTTGACATGAATGAATTTGTGCGCAGGAGAAGTAATGGGGAGGGCTCAACTCAGAAGGCTTGGGAAAGACCTTCAGTCATGAAGACCTGGTCTAGATGGCGCTTACTGTGAGTGAGAAGATTACAGTACAGGTGAAGCGACAGGGCAGTGAGAGAAGGCAAGGCCTCATCAGCAAGCCCGTCTCTGGCAGCTGCCAATGCATTAATCCTGGGAGACACCAGGTCAAGTTACCATCCTGTGCAATGATCAACATAAAAAATAGGGAGTGCTGAAAAGGACCCAAAACAGGATATAACCCCCCAATAATGAGCTCATCTGATGAGGAATCTGAGAAATCATTTAATCTTTGTATCTCATTAAAGTTGGTTAGAGGGTAGACACTTTGTGAGGCTATAAATCCATGCCCGGAACACAAGTGAGTAACAAGTGTTTATAAACATGGCTCCCATGTTGTTTCTCTGTTTTTGAGATTTGCTCAGGCAGTGACACATCCTGGTTAACACGCTAATCACCGCCCTAGATTAAAATGACCTAATGACAATAAGAAGTTCCTCTCCGTACAAAAGCCCTTGACCTTGAATCTAAAATGGAGTGCATTCCAAAATAGACTGAACAATATTTTATTGATGTTGATGATTAAAACAAATAAAAAAGAGTGGCTATCATCTGAGCACAAGAGTTGGATCCTGTACTTTCCTGAGTATAAAAAATGCCAAATTTGGGTCTCCAAAGCATCTTCACATGGAAACTGTTCTGGTATATATGGTTTGTTTGAATACAGCCAGCTTGTTCTTACTGAGGGAATCATAAATCTGAATTTTCTCATGTATGGTTACATAAAATCTTGAAGTAAAAAAAAAAAATGCATGCATATAAGAATCTTAACATTTAAGATTTTGTCATGCAACAGAAAGAATATAACCAAAGGAAGGCATAACTGATTGCATGTTTCATATGGAACTAAATTGAGTCATTGAATTGGGAAAAAACTTGAAGAAAGGTAAACAAATTAAGCAGTTTGATTCTCATTTCCATGCTCATGGATACTATGGAAGTGCTCTTTTCAAGAGGAAATGATGAAAACATGGACTGTAGAAAATTGTAAAAAGTCTTAAGGAAAGCCAAGCCTTGGTTTATTGCCACCAGTAGCAGTATACTTTATATTTGTAGTGTTTGCATAACACAGCACAAACCTAGCTTAGTTTTATACCCCCAAATCCAATGCTAGTTAAAGAATTCTGAAAGCAAGTTTGCCTTCCAAATTGTCCAAAACTGCCTTCTGCAGAAGGGTGATTTTTTCTAGAAGTTCACTGCATAGTCCACAGAAAAATTCATGAGGACCTTGAAGCAGTCTCTTCTATTAGGTTTAAAAAAAATAATTTATTAAGAGGATGAGTCAATAAGGTCTTTCTATCATTTTTTGTTTCTTTTCCTTTAAGATCTTAAAACATGTACAATACACTGACATTTCTATATTGCATTTTGTTTCTTTGTATAAAATATGGTTGAGCTAACATCTTGGCTGTAAAAGTGCAAATAAGAATGCTGGCTCACAAATGTTCCAATTCTTCAGAAACTGTTATCATGCAAAAGACATTCAATAACTAATGAGAGAAATATAAGTAAAATAAGTTCATTAAATACTGCATATGACTAATCCATTTACTAAAAGCCATTCTGTGCATTATACTTTACTGATTTCTTTCCCAGGTAGTATTTAATTTGGGACTTCTGACAAATATGTAGGGCAGGTACCTATTTAATGTAAAGGAGAGGGATGCATTTCAAAATGTGACAATAGGAAGTGAGTCTTGGCAATGCCAAGAGAAAATTAAGTAGCAGTATGAGGACTTAACTTTAAATATTAAAAGCCTTTCAATTTTTAACATGGTATTGTGTATATGAAAATATAAAATTTAAAGTACAGTTTTACTAACAAAATACTTTCCATAAATTCATTTCATGATATACACGTTTATTAAAGTAGAAATTAAATTAATAGAAATATATAATTCTATAATACATAAAGACATGCATATAGACATATTTATATACATATATGCAAATATGTGTATATATTCCGTGTACATGCTTATGTGAATATGTGAATATATATGTACTTTTGGTAGGAAGATTATTAAGCTACTATGAAGAAAAGTCTGCATTATTGTAAGCAATATACTTCACATTTTAGAATCACTAAAAATATATTATCATTTCAGAGGACCAAATAGACAAAGGCATTAGACTGTATTAACTCATTTTCTTAATGAGAGCTTAATTTCAAGATGTAATAATGTTATGGCACAATTTAAAAATAAAACATTCACTAGCTTTTAACATCAAAAACCCTTTGTATAATAAGTTAATCTATCCTTTATTTTTAAATGAATAGCACTGGATCACATTCCTTGAAATTGAAGGAAGTCAGACAAATCCTATTTCACTTGATGAAGTCCCATTAAGTTTCCGACGGGCATATCCATGCTCAGAAAGTTTTCTATAATCTGTTTTCATGAATAATTACAAGCATTTTTAGCATACTAGAAAATGAGAGACTGAGAACTTCTAGTCCTCATACTAGTATCTTGTGGGGATACACAAATCTGGGATTGTGTTCTCACCAACTGCATCTTTAAGATCCATTACTTGGCAAACTGACAAATAAATCTGAAAGGAAAATTGGTTGTAGAAGTGCAGGGTAACTTTTCTCCAAAGAACTCACGGCACTGTCTTAGGATTTTGGATGTAAAGGAAATCAAAGAAGGAGGCACATGGGACATACCGCTAGATGCACTAATATTTGCTTAACCTTAAAATTGACTTTGGAAAGAACAACTTCCCAGGGAATATGGAACCGTTGAAATAAATGAGCCAACATGCTCAGGAAGAAGCTGTGTGACAGACTCTCCATGGCTTTGACCTTAAAGATAAACAAAAGGCCAAAGAGCCCCTGGTGTTCTTGGAACTCAACTCTACCCACGTGGACCAACTTGCAAGGGTCACATTCAAAGAGGTCAGTGGCTCTTAAAAGAGGGACTCAAAAGAGCAAATGGAGGAATGGGACTTGAACTTTAAATTACATGAATATGTTTCTACAAAAGAATATCTTTCCCTAGTAGTAAAAAATTTAATCCATCTGTGGGAATCAGAATTATAAAGGAAAGAGTTGAAGCATGAAGGGGTTTAAATTTGTATCCCTACTCATCTCCTAGGTCTGCTTGGGACTCTGAGACTTGGCAGAAGGCATGGTGTCATTTTGGTGGGCTAAAGTGGAGATTTATGCCCTCTGTCTCGCCCAAACTCTCTGTTTGTGCAGTCTCGTCTCCGTGCAAGGTTGCTCCTCAGCCTCAGTGGGTTAAAGCCTATTTATTGTAGGGGATTCCATGAACCAGCCAACAATGAGAGAGTGGATTATAATAATGCGGATGAAGTTCTTTCTGGGCAGAAGCTTTTTCTGTCACTCTGCAAGTTTTGGTAAACTGAACATTTAACTTCCTTTGTTTTGAGTTATGTAATCCCTCTGGAGATTTAGCTTGTGGAATTTTAACCCATTTCTACCAAGGCAACCTCTCAGCTGACCTCCAACTTTCCCTCAGGATAAAAGAGTTCGCTAAGCCTCTTTGCAAAAGGTTAGTTGTGGGTCACTGGAAATGGCAGGGTAACACTGTGCCAGTGAATGACATGTCATGAGTGATTATAGAAGAGCTAAGGAGAAAACTAATTGATGGCCCAATCAGCATGTTTCAAAAAATCATCTGTTTCCAATACTTGCTATGTACATTTTTCTGACTCAAATTCTATTTCAAACAGAGGGATATGAAGGCACTGAAGCTTGTTTGTCTGACCACCATTTTTTAAATTTGTGAAAATGTATTCGTTAATGAAGATGACCAGGATTTACATTGTTTGGGAAATTGCATGGGTACTTCTACCTCAATATAAGTGAGGCTATTAAAAGTAAGTAAAGGGTTAGGAATCCTACAATATTACAGCTGAAATTGCAAATCTTTCAACATAGTAGTGCCTGTTTATGACTCTCCAAACCATGCTATTTAAGCTGTAGCCACAGAAACACCATTTTCTTATCCTCAGTAATTGCTATTCATGACTGAACTATGAATAAAGTAGGACATTCCTTACCTGAAGATGGTGGAAGGGAGCCAATAAACCAAATGTTACTTTGAGGTCGTTTTACTGTTATTGCTTACTACAGGACTTAATGGAGTGAAAGACCAAGAACTCCTGACAGCTTTAACCTTTCCGATAGCATGGCTTCCTTCAGGCATGGTCTGAGGTCAGCAAATTACTGACAAACAAACAACCTAGATTGTTAATCTTCTGTCTCCAGCTTCTGGGTTGCCTTTCAATTAAATTTTGTCCAATGGCATTCTAATTGCTTCTTTCTAGGATGCTGATATTCCTAATAATTGTAAAATGTTAGCCAGCCATGTAAGAAGAGTGCTTGTGAAATCTTGTGTTTTCATCTCTCCATTAACATAAAGCCTTTAAACTGCTTTGGAGTTTGGATATGACAGTGTGTATAACTTCTTATATATCAGGTTGCTTTGCCTTATTCTACTACCATAGTTATTATTGTGCTGTTTATCAGCCCAGGTCTTGGACTGACAGCTATGTTCAGAAGTAGACTAAATTCCAGGTTCTGTGAGAATTAGAATCTTATGGTTTATCTATCGTTGTATTTGTAGCAACTATCGTAATTCCTGCTACAGGTAAGCACTCAAAAAATTAATTGCTGATGGAATAAAGCGGCATCCACAAATTCTGCAACTTTCTGTTTTGATTCCAATATAATTTAATAAATATCCTGTCACTTATAAAGATAAGACTTTCCTTTGCTGGGATATTCCCCAATTAAAGACATCACAGGGCGAGGCTGCTTGTATTTGAATCCTGGGCTCAACTAACTGAATAATTTTGGACTAATTATTTATCCCCTCTTTTATCTCAAATTATCATAAAATAATACAAATTAGGGCAATTGTGTTCATTAAATGAATTCATCCATATAAAAGCCCTAAGCACAATACTTGGCACATACAATTAGTCATTATTAGTGTTTCTATTAGTATTAATTATTATCAGAATTAGTGTTAGTGTAGTATATTCTTAAGAAATCAAATAATTTTTTCTTCTACCAGTGTTTTTCAAAGTGGGGTCTGAGGACTCCATATTATTAGAAGTTGGCCAAAATAATTTTCTTTAAAAAATCTCCACAAATTGCTCAATGATAAGACTTTAGTAAGAGATGTAACAGTTTTTATGATGACTTATCATCAGTACCCCTACCGTGTTTTCCTTACTTAAGCATGCTACCTGGCAGAGTAAGATGTAAGAAGTTTTGAAATTGTTGACATTATTATGGAAAAATGTGACTTTTTATTATGGAAATTGAAAGCAATATCTGGGCACATTTCCTGGCAAAGGCTTTTACTTCTCTGTTATTTTATATTTTATGGTCAGTTCATTCTTTTATTTGAATATAAACATTATCACTAAAAGCCCATTTAAGAAGCAGTACAAGAGGTAGTTATATAACTGTAGAAATTTACTTTGAGAATAACTTCTCCAGCTGTGAAAATAAGCATTGACTTGTTTTCTCGGGTGATAGAAGTAATTTAGGGAAGACAAATAAATGAAACACAGGCTGTTAGGGCTGGGCACAACCTCACAGGTTAGCATGGGCAGATGCAGCAACTACATGCCACTGTTGCCACAAGTGTCACCAGTCCATGCTCATACACCCTATTCATATTAAATCTTGGGACTCTGCCATTGCACCAGGATGCATTTGTGCAGAGAGTCCTTCTCAGCTCACCACCAATTGGTTAAAGTTTCTAGGCAAGAGGAAAACCTATTTGTCAAAAATCCTATTTGTCATTCCTGAGCCACAGTTGATCTTTCTTTGTTTACAAAACATTTCATTGGAAACTTCAGTTGCTTCTTTGACTCTTTCTACATCACCTGGTTACTTGTAATCAGAGCTACAGGTTTTCTGATTCTGAGCTCAATGCCCTTTCTAATGCATGGAAAAAATAATGATATAGTGAACAAAATGAGATTCTAGCAACAGACAAAAATCCCCTTACCCTACATGATTCTTTTAGACTCATTTTCTAGGAAGCTGAAAGTACTTTCCAAGAGGAACTTGGGCATATTGAAGGGAGACGGCATTTAGTAGTAGGAGTTGATGGACGTGGTCACAAGGTGTAAAGAAGCCACTGGCATTGGGGGATGGCTAATGATGCCGTCCCTTTCAGTTCCCGCATCCCATGCCATTACCCTACAGTTAACGATTCAAATGGAACACTGACAGGTCTTATTATTTTTGAAATCCATTTGAAAAGCTGCCCCTGGTCTCCGGTTTTACTACCAATCCCACATGGAAGGAAGATTGTAAAACGTTTCACAAATGTTTGGAAAGCTTTTGTTAAACTTGGTCCAAATATCGTTAAGCGTTTCATCAATGTAGGTTTATTTTCATGGTCTTAATATGAAACTAGTAGTTTTCAATTGCTTTTTTATGAGTTGAAATGTGCATAAAACCAGCGTAATTTTGCCTTTAGAGAGTATGCTAGAAATGTCAAATTGGAATCCAAATAATTGCAAATTTCTGAAACATTTAGTAAATTTCTTCGAAACTCTGCTTTATATGGCAAGTAAACATATTGCACAAAATAATCTTTTCTAACACCAGCCAAAAGCTCTAATTTCATGTGTATGAGTTTCTACTTTGCTCCATGAGGCACATTTCTTTGGTATAAGGATGTGAGGTCAGCTTTCTCTGATCCTTTTCGACAGTGTTTCCTGGATTGAGTTGTGAATTAATGGTTACAGAATGCTATCCTACCTCTCTATACATGACAGACAATATTATTTAGCATCGACGTGTTAATATTTCCAGTAGCTCATATTGTTACCTGTATGCTGACCAAATTGAACAGGCTCATCAATTTGCACAAAATGCAACCATGCTCTGAAAGTGCTGTGGAAAAATCCCCATCCTCTTTGCTTTATAATGCTTTTTATACATTTTTGTACAGTGTGTTCCATCATGTGACTGTAATCTCTACAAGGGAGAGATTGTTTTTTGGACTTCCAGTGAAGAGTTCTTAGCACATGGCAGGTGTTCAATAAATCATTTTAGTAAATGAAAAAGAAAAGAGAAAGGGAATCATTTTACGTATTATAAACCTAAGTCTCAACCTTAATCAAGCATTCCTTTGATATCACATAAATTGCGATGCCATTTGATTTATGGTATATTCAGTTATTAGTGTTTTAAGCACTATATATTATATTGGAAGGTAATAAAAATGATAAACTCATTTAATGTAGTATTTATGCTTAATTCCCAAACTGTTGAAAAAATTATAAATGTCTTTGTTATTTTTTATAGTAATGGACCCAGAAATATGCTGTGAAGAAACGGTCTGGAATAGTTTGCAATTATGAATCAGTCACTTGCTAATCTAAGTTCAGCAATTTAAAAATAATTTTAACGAGGCCTAAAATAACTTTGTTGTTAGAATATACATCTTTAGGCTCAGAATATATTGATTCCATTATGTGATTAGTGTACTATGTAAGGATAAAATACGCTTATATAATTTTATATTGCTGTATATGAGTGTATATAACACACATATGATATATATTTCCCTCTGAGTTATATTTTACGGTTTTGAAAATGATATTCCGTTGCCTTGTCTAAAATAACTCTCAAGAACTTCGCAAATTTTTTTCTTACGTTTCATTTTACTCATTGAATATGTTCATTCATTGTTGATTGAACCTGTGACCCTAGTGAGTGCTCTAGAAATGAAAACATAATGTCATGGAAGCCTTTATTGAAGAGTTAGGGGGAAGTATATTCAGGGCAATTTTGGGGAAGGAGGAGTATATGAGGAAATTTCACAAAACACCATGTCTTATATTCTATCCAATAGGGTCACAAGTGGAGTCCAGAGACCAGGGCCTCTGCTGATTTGGGGGGGTCTAAACAAAGAGCACTAGGGGATGTTTCAGAATCCAATGATGACAGCTTCTCTTGGCTATTTCTCCCTAGATTAATAGAGTCATGACCATGAAGTGTTATCCACCCGCCTTTGAAATGTATTATAAAATGTAGTATAAAACACAACTCTTCAATTATACCAAACGTCATATAGTTGAGTAGTAAGAGAAGCCAAAGGATCACTCCACCATATGTGTGGCTTGGCTACCTAACAGCACGATGGCCTCATCAGGGTCACTCTGTACGCTGTGGCTCAGGAAACAAAGAGCAGAAGCTTCACCTGCGGCTATGACCCAGCCTTGACCCAGCCTTGCAAGCCACATTCTGCTGAGTTAAGCAGTAAATAGTCTAGCCAGATACAAGGGAAGGGGTAATAAAACCCACCTCTCAATGGAAGAATTGCCAAAAAAAATGTGGACATATTTTTTAAATATTTACTACTAATCTTTGATCACAAGTCATTGGTGTTACTCCCACTTTCAAAATACGCTGACCTCTAAGACCTTCACAAATTCTCATTCATGTATTAAAGCATCTGTCTTAGGCTCAAATTCCAGGAAGGTATCACACAGATTAGGTCCGGTTACGGATATGCTTCCTCTGGTTCATAGCCAGAGGGAAGGTTTTGCTCCATCTGAAGACCTATGATACACAGACACAGTTATTTTGGCCTCTCAAACACCCAACACAGATGGATGGGACGGGCATAAAATAACTGTTATTGACAATCTTATTAAAAAGGAAGGAAATGGGAGATCCACAGCCATCACTGGTCTACAGGAATTCTAATTTGCAACTGGAAAAGTGCTGCTAGTTCCTTAATAAAGGCTCAATCTTACTTTCTGGGAGTTGTTTTTCATGACTCTTGGACCAATCTCTAAGACCTTCATTTCACCCTTTGAATCATATTTCCTTTTCCATAAAAAAAAAAAAATCCACATTTGCAGCTGAGTATTTTTCTCAGCTTTCTTCTTAACTTGGTACCTAAGGAATCCAAAGCCCTCCCTTCAACTTTATTGGACCAGTCCAAGATGATACAATTCCTCTAAAAAACCTGCTGATTTCCTCTATATCAATTTATAATTTGCTCTGCTAGACAAAAACCATGCTCACAAGTATCCTGAGATTAGCTCTTCTTTAGTGGAGCTCCCTGTAAATTTTCTGTGCAAGGTCCTCAGGTTCTTAGAAACCTTGATAGAGGGTTCTCATGAATTCCATTAAGACCTTAGAGGTCCTTTGTATGTTTGAAAGAGTTAAATTTTTAACCTTAAATCTTTCTGAGGTCTTACCAAAAGGTTTTAGTCTTACCCTCAGCTTCATCTTTAACTCATGGCATTTTCTTTATCATGTCTTAGATTTGGTGCTTGTCCTGAGATCCTTCATTTCTTTGAAAAATCTTCCACTGGAAGTCTAGAGATGAGAATTTCCCTTATTTTTGAACCAGTTGTTCCTGAATCATTGTAAACTAGATAATTTTTACTTTATTGTCCTCTTCTCATATTGTATCATTGATAGGGAAAATAAAGCAGGTAGCACTTGAAAACTTTCTGGTTGGAAATCATGCTGGCTAGATCACTGCATTTATTAGGTGTATTTTCTATTTTCTGCATTTTATAGGTGACAGTGTTGCTGAATTTTGTACTCTTTAACAAGGGTTAGCTTTCAATAACAATTTTTTCTCTGTCTCTCAGCCCTTATGAACAGTCTCCTCATGATCCTTCCAGCTTCTTCTTGTTACCCAGGATTAAAAGTCAATGCCATATTGCTTCAGTTTTCTCTATGGCAGGTACCAAGATTGATTCAGTTTTCCACTAATAGGTACCAAGATTGTTTTAGTAATTAGTAATACAGCAACTTTGCCCTAAAGCTAGGGACAAAAGCTATTTTACTATGTGCATGAATTCTAATGCTTAGGAATTTGGATAGGGCACTGCAGGGATGGCCTATTGCTACTCCATGGCTTATGGCATTCCAACTGGAGAAGCCTGGATGCTCGATACTAGAACTGCCTGAAGGCTAGCTCTGTCCCTGTGTTCAGATGCCTCAGAGCCTAAAACTACTGATCATGTGGTCTCTCCATGTGGCTTAACATCCTATCAGCATGGAGACTTCAGGATAATCAGATTCTTAATGGTGTGTCAGAGCTCCAAATGTGACTATCCTGGTGAATGAGGCAGAAGCTGCATGTCACTTATGATCCAGTCTAGGAAGTTATACGGTGTCACTTCTGTAGCATACCATTGCTTCTTCACAAGTGTGTCCAATTTCAATTGAAAAGACATGTAATTGATCCAATCCCTCAATGCAAAGAGTATTAAAGAAGTTTTAAATCAAAACACTCTACAGAAAAATTCTTCTAACCACAAGACTTTTTACTGTGCTGAGAGTCTGGACTCTCAAGCCAGTGTAACTTGTCCCAAATACTGGTTCCCCTCATCATTTATCCCATGAACTTGTGTGAGTCATGTTTTCTTTCTCTTCCTCAGTTTTGGGTCTATATAATTTTGTAATGCATAAATTAATTAATGAGAATTAAATACAATTGTATATGTACAAATTTATAGGTAAAATTTGTAGAAAATTTTTGACACAGTGATAGATAAGCATGAACTTCCATTATGATTTAGTAATAAATATATTATAGATGTAATATAGATATCAACAGACAATAAAGGCATAACATTGATTTTATACTGTTAAAAACTGATATTTGGTGTAATCTGAGAATAATCAATCAAAATCTTGTTCTGGTGAATATTTGCATATTTGTGGATATTCTGAAAAACAATTCTGGATATTTGCTGTCATATTGAAATAACTGAAAAGCAACTGAAGCATTATTGGGAATATGGAATGATTAAGAAAAATCCAACCTAAATTAAGAATGGGCATGCCTCTATAGGTAATCTTCTCCCAGTTTTCCCAATTAGAGTCCCAGCTAAATCTTCAAACATGCTTATCAATCTGTGACTGATTGATAAATGCTGGTTGAACTATTATACCTTCCAGTAAACTTTGAATTTCTTTTCAACACAAATTAAAAAGTCATTTGTTTCTAAGCAATGTTGTATTTAAAGTACCCAAATTTTATTTATTAAAAAAGAAAGACAAACCTCATGTGGAAAGAAATCAGTCTTTACTATCATTTATTGCCAGGAAGCTTATGATTGGTTTCTCTTCAAAGGTAAGATACAGAGAATTTATAAATTTTCAAAATGCACATGGCAATTCATGCTAAAGACATAAATGATAATTAAGTTAAAAATAAATGTCAACAGTTCTGGGCAATGCGACAGCGGCTCAGGGGCAGAATTCTCGCCTGCCATGCCGGAGACCCAGGTTCGATGCCTGGTGCCTGCCCATGCAGAAATTAAATAAATAAATAGATAGATAGATAAATCAATAAATGACGCACATCACATGAAATGATCCTTCAAAATAGCATTTTGCCTGATCATGGTGATGCATATACTACTATGTGATCATAATTGTGAGCTGTCGATTGTATATCATGCTTGTTTGTTAAGAATGCTCATGTTTGTATGTTGTTTTGGTTTGATAATAAAAAATAAATTAAAAAAAAAAGAAGAGGGAAGATGGCTGAGGTGATCTTGCCCACTTGTCCACCTTAAGGAATCACTCTACCAGGTGCCTCCTAAGGAACTTGGCTTGAAAGGAAGAGTAGGTGTGTCGTGTCCTCTAAGATGGGCCAACACCCCAATCAGAAGGCAGAGTTTGAGTCCCAACACCATCTCTTGCACAAGAATCTATTATGAAGTGGACTTCACCTTTCAGAAACTCACTTTTCATATCTATTTTAAAAAGGGAAAATTGTAACTATCTCACATGGTTGTCATGAAAATAAAATTCAAGGATGTGTGTGAAAAAAAAAAAGATCTTCTGCTATTCCCTGGAATATATTTACAAACATCTTCAAATATCCATTTTTTTTGCTGTGAAGTTTAGATGCAAAAAGGTGTGTTTTTTGTTTTTTCTTTACTTTTTCCCTTTGGCTGTTTCCAGAATATTGCTTCACAGTCTAAGCCAACCTAAGTTTGTGCAGCTAAATATAGACCCACTTCTGAACCCTGGTGCCTCCCAAGAGAAGGTCTGAGGATATGAGCATGTTGCTAATGCCTTCTTTAAATAGTAAAGTATAAAAGTTAAAAAAAAAAGTTTCACCTTTCACCATGAACAACATTGTAAATAGTTAAAAAAATCATGGCTGTGGCAAATTTCCTCAGCTTTTCACTGTGCTTACTCCATGAATCAATATACACCTTTGATGATCAAAATTATATGTTTAGTTAAACTTCAAATTTAATGGAGTTTAATCAATTTTCTAAAATGAGCTAGTTTTGTTCTCAATAGGCGAAGTAAACTAAACTATGACATATACAGATAAAGTTTATACACCAATCCATATTTATCCAGTTTCCCTTGGATGTCAGTTTCACCTAGAATTCAGCCTTAGTGAAAGCACTTATGTTAGTTTTAGTAGTTATTGATTAAAATAGAAAATTCTAGAAAATGTTTTCATAAAAAGATGCCATTGTCAATGCAAATATGTTTATTGATTGTGCTTTATCTGTGATAAGTTAATGATATTTTCAGAATTTTAGTTTTATTCACTAATGCTTTAAAATGTTATATTAGTTCATATTTTTACAATATCAGAAAGCATTTAAAATAAAAATGTGATTAATATTAAATATATGTGTGTATAAATGTATATGTAAAACAATTTGTACAGCTCATATATATTTTGACAATGAAGTAACACTCTATCACAACTTCTGCCTTGCCCTAATTACATTGGAGTGATATTTTGCCAAACGTCAAAATAATCCTATCCAGAGTGAGTGCCATTTAGACAAGACATATGAGAAACTGTGGTTGCTGATAGACTTTTCCTGATGAGTGGTACTATATTCGATTTCACAAATGTGTTTTTTTTAAATTTATTTTGCTTACCAGGTGGGGGTGGAGAATAGGTTTTCCACTCATCCAGCAAAATGTTCCAAGTCTTGAATAATTTGGAATTTCAGTTTTAAATTATTTTCGAAGATAAAGGGACCTCATCTTCATCCTTGTAAGATTTATTCAGTGTTAAGAAGAGAAGAAGAGTAAAAAACAAAAGCAGTGCATCTATGTAAAGGGCCTTACTATGTAGACTCATATAGTAGAGATTTCCTTTTTTTTTATTCCCAGAATGAACCATGTACTTGAATATGTATTACCGTTGAAGACAAAATTCACTCACTTTCAAAAGTTTCAAGCAAAATATTCAAGGAACTCAAGCACATTCAAAACAATTACTTTTCTGAAGGAGAGCGCTTTCTGGGCTTTTTCAGTTACCCTGATTTCCTTTTTTCCCTTCTCTCTTTCTCTCCCTGTCTACTTCTCTTTCTTCTCTTCCTTCTTTCCTTCCCCCTCTCTTTCTTTCACTCTTTCTTTCTCTAATCATTTATTAAATGTATTTTTTAAAGAATCTACTAAATGTCTTACCCAACTGCTGTGGCAGAATTGATTTTTCTATTTTTAGATTATCACTGTATAAAGAGAAATTTATCAATCATATTTATGCTATCAAAGAACCAACTATATTAGCTTAATTTATTTTCTGAATAGTTTATTTTCTATGTTTGCTATAAGCTCTTATTTTAAATTATTGTCTCATTTCTATTTAATTGGGGTTTATTCTTTCTTATATTGGCAGCTTTTTTAGAAGGATGTTTAGATTGCTGATTTGATAATTTATCTGAAATAAGCATTTTTAAGCATTAATTTATGACTAAGCTTGGCTTTAATTGCTTGCCACAAATTCTGGTTGTATATATTTTGTTTTCATTCTGTTCAAGCTATTTTCCAATTTTCCTGTGATTTCTTCTTTAACTAATAAGTTTGTTTGTAATTATGTTGTTTATTTTCCAAAAATATGGAGATTTTTTTTCAGGCACTTTTCTGTGAGTGTTTCCTAATATAATTCTTGTTAGAGAAGAATATGTTATATATTATTTCAATCCTGTTAACATTTATGAAGAATTGATAAAGGGCCCACTTATGGTCAAATGTGATGAATAATTCATGGCTTAGAAAAATGTACAATATGCTATAATTATGTATAATATTCTATAAAATTTTCAAATTGGTCAAGTTGGTTGATAGAGTTGTTTTGATTCTTCTCCATCTTTATCAGTAGACTCTCAAATTTTCTATTAATTAATGAGAAAAGATACCTAGAAGTTGTAACTATAATTGTAGATTTGTCTTTTTCCTTTAAGTTCTTTCAGTTTTTATTTACTTATTTTGAAATTTTGATGTTAAGTAGATATACATTTTTGATACATTTTGTTGAGGAAAACATGAAATGTTGTTTATTATGAAGAGATAAAAAGTATAAAGAGATACAGAGGGACATTGTAAACTTTTCCTCTTCATTTCTTATTAATATGTTTTATATTAATATAGTTGCTTTAGTTTTCCTGTGACTAATAGGGAACTATAGTTGTCATTTTCCCTCCTTTTACATTTAAGCCATGTCTGCCTTGTTTTTTGAAGGTCACATATAGTTAGTTTAGTTAGTTGAGTCTTGCTTTAATGCCTAGTCTCTGCTTTTTTTTTTTTTGGCATGGACAGTCTCCGGGAATCAAACCCAGGTCTCTGACACAGCAGGCAAGAATTCTGCCACTGAGCCACCATTGCACTGCCCAGTCTCTGCTTTTTAATTGGAGTGTTTAAGCCATTCACATATGTTGTAATGGTGGAGCTTACATCCACTTTTGTGGAGAGCCTGGCCACAACTCCAGTGTTTGGGGAAGGTGGGGCCTATATCCCAGCGTTCAGGGAGGGCATGGGGCTATGCGAGGCTCAGAAGGGACAGGTCTGCAGGCCAAATGGAAGCAAAGTATCAATCCATAGATACCCTCAGACCTTAGATCTGATGGAGATTGCCCTGCTGAGCTTTGGACTTGTTTGGCACTGGTGAACCCTGTTTTCCTTCTACTTTATCCCTCTGTAATGGAAATGGCTAACCTATATATGTCTCATCATTGTACAATGAAACAGATAATATGTTTTAGATTTTACAGGTCAATCAGACAGAGAGACTTTCCTCCAGGGTGGACCACACCCATGGCTTATTTTGAAGAAACTTTGACTTAATATTGTTAGTGAAAAGATTTAGGGCTTTTGAGACAATGTGATAGAAGGAATATGTTTTCCATGTGAGAAATGGCTTTATGAGGTCCAGAGGACAAACTGTGGTACTTTGAATCACATACCCCAGAGAAAGTAGTTCTTAATGTGAACGCCTGTGTATGTGAACTCATTGTTAATAGGATCCTCTGAAGATTTTTTTTTTTTTTTTAGTTAAGGTGTGGCCAACTGACAATGTCCCTTGAGGGATGGAAGGAAAAATATGGAACTATTAAACTTTACCATAAAGGAATCCCTTGATACTTTGTCAAATATTAGGGACACCCTAAGGAGAAGCTTAGTCTACCTTTAGGTATGCCTAAGAGTTACTTCTGGAAGACCTCTTTTGTTGCTCATATATGGCCTCACCATCTCTAAGCCCAACTGTGCAAGTGAAATCATTGCCCTGCCCCTACATGGGACATGACATCTAGGGGTGAAAGTCTCCCTGGCAGCGTGGGAGATGACTCTCAGGGATGAATCTGGCCCTGGCATTGTGGGATCAACAGTTCCATTCTGAACAAAAGGAGGGAAAGAAGTATAAAAAATAAAGTATCAGTGGCTGGGAGAGTTCAAATAAAGTTGAGAGGCTACTCTGGAAGCTCTTACGCAAGCTTCAGTTAGACTTTGCTACCTATCATAACATGCCAAACCCCAACCAAAACCATTCCAGCCAATCTTAAAGAACACCTAGGGTAATATATGATATTCTACAAACTTTCCATGCACTAGAACAACTTTCCAGAAATCTACAACCTCCAGACAGGTCCTTGGACCAGATAAGTCCTGAAACCTGGAGGGCCCAGACTCTCCAGAACATCTCCCTACCCTATATTACTGACAGCCCCTTCCAACATGAAAAAGTTAGAATGGCCATAGCCCAAATACCCCTAAAGAGTGGGATAGAAAGATCAAAGGTGATGGTGGAGTGAAACAGAGAAGGTGGGATTTAACAAATGGAAATGACTGCTGAATCATTATATTGATATTTCGTTTAGTCTCCAGTATATTAGAGCAGCTAGAAGTAAAAATCTAAAATTATAGAATTGTAATCCATACCAAAATCTGAAATCTATTCTACAACTAATTGTTGTGCTGTGCTTTGAAATTTATTGCTATTTTGTATATATTTTATTTTTCACAAGAAAGGAAAATAAAAGTTGATTGTGATGATAAAAATATATTTATTTCTTTTAGCCTCCTATATTCTGGAGCAGCTAGAAGGAAAAATCTGAAAGGATGGTATGGTAGCCCATGACAAACTCTGTGATCTGTCCTATAACTATTTGTTGAAGTGTGTTTTGAAAACTATTGTTTTTTTTCTTTCTTTGCTTTGTTTAAATGTCATATTATAAAATTTAAAAAAGTTAAAAAAAATAAAATGTGATGAACAGAATCAGGATAGGTCTTAATTCAAGTACTGGAATCCTTATAGAGAAAGCTACAGGGAAGTAGTCAGGAAAGAGGAAGAAGCTGTAAATCAGTGGAAACCGGAAGAGAAAAGAGGACATTTCTATGTGCATTGCTGTGTGAACTGAAAAGTTAAGACCAAGGCTGCCTGACAGCCAGCCTCCAGAACCCCAGTTTTCAGGGAGGAAGCATTGCCTTGCCGATGCCTCAATTTTGGATGTCTCCTAACCTCAAAATAATGAGTTGATAAATTCCCACGATTTAAGCCCACCCATTGTGTGATCTCCATTTGAGCAATTGTGGCACTAGGATGGCTTTTGATACCAGAAATGAGATTAAATTTAACCATTCATCTTTCAATTGGTGTGCTGGTTTGAAAGGATTTAAGTACCCTAGAAAATTCATGTTTTAATCCTAATCAGTCTTGTGGGAGCAACAGTTTCCTCTAATCCCCATTCAGTGCTATGGGTTGGAAACTTGATTACATTATCTCCACGAAGATGTGGCTCAAACAATTGTGGGTATTAAACTTGATTAGATGGAGATATGTCTCCACTCATTCTACATGGGTCTTGATTAGGTTATTAATCCTGTAAAAGAGGAGATATTTTTGGAGTGAATGCCTTTTGAGAATGAGGAGAGAGCCATAGAACCATGACAGAATGATAGAGAACCACAGAGTGACCAGCCAGAAACCTTTGGAGATGAAGAAGGAAAACACCCCCGGGGGAGCTTCATGAAACAAAGCAGAAGAGAAAGCTAGCAGACTTCACCATGTGCCCTTGCAGCTGAGAGAGAAACACTGAACGTCATCAGCCTTCTTGAACAAACATATCTTTCCCTGGATGCCTTAGATTGGACATTTCTACAGACTTTCTCTAACTGACCTTAGAACTGTAAACTTGCAACTTATTAAATTCCCCCTTTTAAAAGCATTTCTTGTGTATTGCACTCTGGCAGCTAGCAAACTTGAACAATTGGTTTATCCATTCTATCCTATATTCCTTTTCCCCCCTTTCCTGACTTTTTTTTTATTAATTGGGTATTTTCAAATTTGCAGTTTGTCTCTACTATTTTCTAATTAGTTATATACTTTGTGTTATAGTTCTAGTAGTTGTATTTTTAGTTGTTAATCATGTATCTATAATATGTAGCTATAATGTTGCACAGTCAACTTTCAAATAACATATCACTTCAGATATAATATATGAAGTTACAACAGTATATAACCTTTCTCTTTACTATTTTTGTGTTTTATTAATGTATTTTACATTGAAATATATTGAGGAGCCCATACGCATTGTTTAATATTTTCTCTTTAAAATTGTTTTAGTTTGTTAATGCTGCCAGAATGCAACACACCAGAAATGGACTGAGTTTTATAAAGGGGATTTATGTAGTTACAAATTTATAGTTCCTCAACAGAAAAGCAGCTAACTTTCATCTGAGTTTCTCTGTTATGTAGGAAGGCACATGATGATGTCTGCTGGCCTTCTCTCCTAGCTTCTAGGCTCAAATGGCTTTTCCCAGGATGAGTCTTTTCTGTATATACAAATGTCTAGGTCTGAATTGCTCAGCTCTCTCTTACCTCTCTCTTTTAAGCCTCCACCTTATTAAATCAAGCATCACTCCTTTCAGAAGGCACTCCCCTTACTCAACCACAGATGTGATCAATCATAGATCAGCCCAGAACAACTGGGCACCGTCACCTGGCCATATTGACACCTGGACCTAACTACTACAGTGTCCACCTGTTCCAGTTTGCTAGCTGCCAGAATGCAACACACCAGAGACTGTTTGGCTTTCAATAAAAGGGGATTTATTTAGTTAACATATAGTTCTTCAGTGGAAAGTCAGCTAACTTTCAACTGAGCATCTTTCTTTTTTTTTTTTTTTAATTTGCATATGGGCAGGAGGCACCAGGGATCAAACTCCAGACCTCCAGCACGGCAGGTCGGAGCTCTGCCTGCTGAGCCACGGCAGCCGCCCTGAGCATCTTTCTTATGTAGGAAGGCACAGTGTGATCCCTGCTGGCCTTCTTTCCAGACCTCTGGGTTCCAACATCTTTCCCTGGGGTGATTCCTTTCTGCATCTCCAAAGGCCTGAGCTGAACTGCGGGTGCTGAGATGAAGTATGCTGAGCTGCTTGGGCTGTGCTACATTGAGTGCTCTCATTTAAGTGTCAGCCAATTAAATCAAACATCATTCATTGCAGCAGGCACACCTCCTAGCCAACTGCAGATGTAATCAGCAACAGATGAGGTTCACGTAACATTGGCTCTTCTCTGCAGCAACAGAACTAGGCACCTTCACCTGGCCAAGTTGACATCTGAATCTAACTACCACACCACCCCTTGTCAATTTGGCAAATATACACATCACTACAAACCATATTTAATCCCTAAATAGAAAACAACAGGCATTTTTTTTTTGCCTTACAATGGTCATTTGTCCTGCATAAAATACACTGAATATTCCCATATACAAAATACATTAACTTCATCACATTATCCAAAAGCCTTAAATAATTTCATTAACAATACAAGTAAAATACCAACTCAAAAGTGGTACAAAATCTCAATAAGGAGTTACAGGCATGGTCTGTCTTTAGGCAAAATTCTCCTCTGGCGGTGGACCTGTGAACTTAGACCATTGTTATCTGCTTCCAATATACAAAGAAGGGACAGTCATAGGATAAATGATTCTATTAACATAGGGAGAAACTGGAAGGAAAACCGGGGTCACCATACCTAAAAAGTCCTGAGAACCTGCAAGGCAGACTCCATTAGAGTTCAATTTCCGAGCATCATTCATCCATGGGGCTTTAGAAAGAAGCACTCCCAATCTTTCCAAATGCCTAGGCAATCAATGGCCCTCTTCTCCCCAAACGCTGGGATGAGGGTTGCAACACTGGAGAACATTGGAGACATACCATTTTTTTAATTTTCAGCTTCACCCTCCTCAAGCATCTGGGTGGTACCTGGATTCTCTGTTGTCTCTGGAGCACATGCTCAACCCCTTCAGAAAAATGGGGTGGCAACCAGGCTCCCTCCAACCCATGGGAATTCTGCTTCACCCTCCCCAAGGCCTGGGACACCAGAACTCTTCTTAAACATCAAGGCAGAAGGCCCACCCTCTGCCACTGGGGCAAACTCACCCACTCCAGCCACACAGGTGGATCCACTCCTATAGCCTGAGGTTTCTTGGCTTCAGACTTCAGCTTCCATGGTTCTGTCTCTGAGGGTGTTCTTTCTTCAATCTGTATCTTTTCTGCCCCTTTCAATCCACACTGGCAGTGGTTCTATTTATACAGGTCTTGCAAAAAAAAAATGTGTTGACTTGGCATGCAGTATACAGTGACTGAAGCCATCAGACAATAGGACCTTCCACAGATCCTGTCTGGATAAGTCTATATCCAATCCTAGCTTGTTCTGTAATGACTGACCAGTCCCATGTTTGGTTAAATCCTCACTTGGGGAACTATTCTTTGGGATTTCACTTTCTGGATATACAGAATTTTCCACACCATCAAATTCTGGTTTCTTTGCACCCCCAAACAAGTTCAGTGCTCAGCCTATCCCTTCCTTGTCACATTTTACTTTAGGCTGCAAGGAGAACCCAGGCTGCATCTTCCAAATTTAGCTTGGAAATTACCCCAGCCAAGGACCCCAGATCATCACATTCAAATCCTCCCTTCCATCCAGTACCGGGTATCATTTTTGCCAACCGTTCTACCAGTTCATAACAAGGGTTGCCCTCCTACAATCTGCAACAACACATTCCTCTAAGCCTTCAACAGAAGTATCTTTAGAGTCCACACTTCTACCAACAGTCTCCTCAAAGCAATGCATGCTTTCTCTATCCAGCTCCTCATATCTTCCAGAATCCTCCCCTTATTGATTTAAAAAGTATTTCCAACACGTTTGGTATTCACAAATGCAGCAGCTCCCCACTCTTGGTACCAAAACCTGTTTTAGTTTGCTATTGCTGCTGGAATGCAATATACCAGAAATGGATTGGCTTTTATAAAGGGTATTTACTTAGTTACAAATTTACAGTTCCTCAGAGGAAAGGCAGCTACCTTTCATCTGGGTTTCTCTGTCACATGGGAAGGTACATGGCGAGGTCTGCTGGCCCTGTCTCCCGACTTCTGAGTTCCAATGGCTTTTCTTAGGGTGTGTCCTTTTGTATCTCCAAACATCTGGGTCTGAGCTGCTGAAGTCTGTTCTGACTTCTCTCTTTAAAGCCTCCAGTGAAGGCACACTCTTACTCAGCCACAGATGTAGTCAGCCACAGGCGAATTTCACATGTTGATGATTTAAGTACATAGAAGAGAACAACACGGCACCATCACCTGGCCAAGTTGACACCTGAACCTGAGCACTACAAAAGTCAATCATATTTTAAGGAAATTAATTAAAATATAGGAAAATGTGTTTTATCCATAGCTTCATTTATCACTTGGGGCACTCTGTAGTCCTTTGTTTAGATTTGTTATAATTGTCTTTGTTTTCACTTGCAGAACTTCCTTTAACATTTCACGTACTGAAGGACTGGTGGCAATGGATTATTACAGCTTTTGTCTGAAAAAAAACTCTTTTACTCTCGGTTTATTTCATCTCTGTTTTTAAAATATACTTTCACTGTATTTCAAATTGTACATTTTCAGTTTCTTGCTTGTTTGTTTTGCTTTTTGTTTGTTTTCAACGTTAAATATGACATTCCATTTGTGTTCTGGTTTACATTACTTTTTACTAGAAATAAGAAAGATTTCTTATCGTTGCTCTCCTGTCTGCAATGTTTCCTGGTCGTTTTAAAGATTTACTCTCTATAACTTATTTTCAGAAATTTTACTACACTGTACATCCCAGAATGAAGAGAACGATGACGGAGAGGTCCAGTCTAGTCCTTCGAAAGCACCTTAGTGGAAACGAAGAGTAGCTGGAAGGAAGAGCCCGTGTCCTCGGGGTGCTGGAAGAGGAGCTCCGCGGGGACCTGGGCCTCCGGCGTGGTGGGGAGAGGGGCGGCTCCTTCTAGCTTGGCGACCAGGAGGAAGCTCCAGGGGAGGAGGGCGGGGGGGGGAGCTCCCGGGTGACCAGCCTGGCCAGCGCCCCGGGGGTCCTGCAGGGACCTCACTGGGTTCAGCCAGGCGCTCAGGGGCCCGAGGGGATGGAGACGATGCCACCAGGAGGCGGGGCGGCCAGGACAGCACATCGGCCCGTGTCCACACTCATGCCCCGGCCGATGTGGGCCTGGGTGACCCTGAGGAGGGGGTGACCAGCACAGGCCCAGCTGTGTCTCCTGGCCGGTTCCTGCAGCCTGGTCACTCACGGTGGCTGTGCGCGTCCTGCCCGCCGCCTCGTTTACTCTTCAATCGGGTCCAGAACAGAACTCCAGGCTTCCCTGGGTCCCACGGAGGCCCCTGGCCCCGCTGGCCTGCGAATCCCGGTACACATTTCTCCACTTTTTCTGTCATGCTTCAAATCCATTATGTTTTAATTGCCCCCCCCAAAAAAAAATATCACAAGTTACCTTCAAAGATGCCAACCGCTGTTGGTTCCAGCAGCGTCTCCCGATGTGCACAGGAGCCTCACCCGGATCCCAGCTGCAGCCGCCTCGCAGCCGCCGCCAGGAACCGACCTGGAACCGCCAGGGCGGGGTCGGCGCTGCTCACGCGCGGGGACTTCACGGACCGGCCGGGTCTTGGGACTTAAAATGTGTTAATAGCAAGTTTTTTGTTAAGTAATTCACCGGCTCATATTGCTAAGAAGACGTAAGAAGAAAACGCCTTCTGGTAATCTTGGCTTTTTTCTTTGAGGATTTCTAGCAATGTGGGATGGATGAATGAAGTGAAATATGAATTTTGGGAGGTTAAATGGAACATTGCACTTGTCTACCTGTTAACTGAATAAAAACGCTTACCATTTACAAAAAATAAAAGTGAATATTTCGGCATGCTAAATGTACTCATTTATGGAAATAAGTATTGGAATATGACTGTTATGTTCACCTTTATGTTGTTTTGTATTTGACTTTTCAGCTCATTCTCTGACCATATATTAATATTATAATTGAGAAAACAATTAGTAAAAGTTTAAGAAAAGAATGATACTTTGTATTGAGGTTTAACAGGTATGATTTAAAGCAGATTGTATCCGTTTACTCATCTAAAGAGGCACTCAATAAAGGACTCGGCCCAGTTCTTTAAAGATTAAATTAGGTAGCAAGTATGATGCATAAAATGGACATCAAGGAACTATAAGAGGAGTTCTATTGTTCATATAACGCATTTGGCCCTGCCTTGAAACATGAGAGTATATTTTTACCTAAAATTATAAATCACGGGGGCCATTTCTGTCATTCACAAGGTGCCCTGTTCATGTTAGTTTTTCCCCATTTATTCTTCCTATTACATCATTTTCTTTTTCTTTTTGTTCCTCAGCTGTTGAAACCCTCCTAATTCACATTAATCAAAATATTTACACTTATTATACTGTTCAAGTCTCTATAAAGCATGACTTTTGATGAAGTCTTTGAAAGCTTTCTCTGGAATTTTCCCCATTTTCTATAATTTAGCTGCATTTGGAGTTTAATACCCTTGTCACTCTCAGTGTAATACATTTCAATGCATTTTCACCATTGACTTAGAGTTATTTCTTTGATTTTACAACGTATATATTTTATGGCTCAGTACTCTATTAACTGCCTTCTAGATCATTAATATCGTCAAGTTCTTGTACAAGTCATAAGAACTAAAATATACTCTGTACAGCATAACTCAACCATTTAGACTGATCATTAAAAAACACTGTCTAGCTGAAATCTTAAGTTAAATTTAAAGTTTAGCTACAATTATTACAGGAGAGATTAAAAAAATAAGTGTCATTATCATTTTTCTAGCATATATAAGTAATTGTTAATTTCATTAAAGCTTAGGATTTGTATCGTAATTTTTTATAATTCATACAGTTCTGTTTTGGTATTTTAATGATGATTTTATTATTAAATGTGTGAATATGGATGATTTAGAACAATATTGTTAGGTACAAAAGACTATTTGTTTGCAAATCTACAATTTAAAAAATATTGATTTTTCCTAGCCAGAAGGGTACATGCCACCAGAAATGCATTGCTCCATTCCCTTGTTGGTCCTAACTTCCTAAATTTAACTTTTCTTTCTGAGAGAGGCAATCAACTTGTCAGTTAACATGTAGAGTTGTCAGCCAGTGAAAAACAAGCAAATAAACTGCAGGAGTATAGATAGAAATTCAAAGGAAAAAAAGTAAACCAGATTGCTAGTAGCTAGTGTTGTGCATGATGAAATGCCAGGAGTTTCATGAGAGACCACAGAATGATTGCAGAGGGGGGTTATGTATCTGAGAATACTGGATAAATAGAACTATTTCAGATCTTTCCTATCTGCCAGCAAATAAATCTACAAGATTCTAGGACATTTCCCAAGTAAATCAAAGAAAGATTCAGATGTGTTTTACTGAACCAAAACATAAAACGTAACAGCAGAATGATATAATAGTCAAGAATTTGCAGGTAGGACTGGGTAATGGTGACAGTCAATGCAAATTAGATCTTCCATTGGATTTCAAAGCCTATTATGTTTTTTTTTTTCCATTTCTGGAAGTTTTCTGTTATCATACCACTTAGAATCTTTCCCCAAGGCACAGATTTCTATGTACATTCAAGATGGTTACCTAGAGATAGACTAGTTTCTTATCAAGTAAGATGCCTGCCTATTTGAATCTAGGAAAAATAACAAATAAAAATCCATGCAGTTGCTTTACTGCATGGCCACACTATACAGGGTATTTCTTTTGAGAAAGTACAGAAACTTTGCAAAGCATACTGTCAGTAGAAGAAATTCCCCCACAAATTTCTGATGGAAGATGTAAACTAGATTTACTATATATTTTTTCTTATCAAGAAAGAAAGAAACATAATGCCTTTTCCTGTTGCATGTGATATTCTGTCCTTGAAAGACAACATTTTATCATATTATATATTTAGTCTTTTATCTAATGACTATCAATGAGACCGTTCAATAATTTCATAAGGTAGACAAATTTAAAATTTTCTGCTTGTAAATTTAAAATTTTCTGCTTGTTAATTTAAAACAGATTGGATAAAAAATAGAAACTTTGAATCTACTGGCATTCTAATTACTTCTGGTACTATGGAATCTTCTACATAATTCTACATGACAGCCTGAATGTCATTCCAGTTTTAGAATTATACTGGAGGAATTTTAGATCATCCTCTTTCAATTGTTTTTTTTTTTTTTGGTTCATTTACTCATTTTTATTTTCTTGTTAAAACATTGCTTTAATTACCCTACTATTCCAGAATGTAACAGAACTTCTTGGACTACTGTCTGAGCAGAATGGAACCAGGAATTCTACTTTGAATGTACAAACCTCGATACTGCACTTTTATTTCAGTCTCACTAGTAAGACATTCTGAAGTCAGTTTGATTGTGAACATCTGTGTCTTCGCTAGGGTTCAAAGTTATTTGGAAAATTCTCTGGGGAAGGTACCTTAACTTGAGTTCAAATTGCTTTGCAAGAAGGAACTCTGCCTCAAATCTCAGCCCAAAACATGCTTGAAAGATGATGAGTGGTTCTTGGTTGAATGGATAGGGGCAGAGAAGAACACAGACTGAAATCATAGCCCCAACTGAAATCAGCACCAGCTCTGGAAGGGTCTACATCTATTGAGTATTCTGAGCCTCTCTATTATGTTCTCATGGGCTAAAATAACCCAGACTCCATAAAGGCACACTTAATTAGCCATGATTTCCATCAGATTTTGATATCAGACAACCAGGCTATAAAATATGCTTCAAATATGGTATGAATTTTCCTGCTGACTTACCAAAGGATAAAAGATCAAGCAGAAGAAAGAGGTTATGCTTTGAAAAGTTTTATAACTCCTTCATAACGTCCTTTAAGAGACATTTTATATGTCTCTTAAATTTCTTATACTCTCCTAAAGTTATAATTAATGGTTTTATTAAAGTGATAATTTAAAAAAAGCAAACTGTTTCATAAGATCGGAGTTCTCTTAAGTTTTATTTTGGGAGGTGGTTGATTCATGATCACTATTAGGGAAATGTGTCCTGGAAAAGATGAGGATAAAGTCGCCTAGTTGTGCCTCATAATTCAAATACCTGACTTGAAGTTTCTGCTTCATGTAACCTCAAGTTGTAAGGATTCAGATAATTGTTTATCTTTTATAAAAGACCTTAAATGAAAATACTTTACCAGCTTCACCAAATAGAATGCAAATTTCCTGCAGGCTAACAACAATGAAATATAGACCAAAAAAAAAGATCTAGTTTTGTGTCATAGTGATTGTGGTAGTTACATTCAGGTGTCAACTTGTCCAGGTGAAGGCATCTAGTTCTGTAGCTGTGGACATGAGCCAGTGGTACCTGAACCTCATCTGTTGCTGATCACATCTGCAGTGGGCTAGGAGGTATGCCTGCTGCAATGAATGATGTTTGATTTAATTGGCTGGTGCTTAAATGAGAGAACGCAATGCAGCACAGCCCAAGTAGCTCAGCATACCTCATCTCAGCAGTCGCAGCTCAGCCCAGGCCTTTGGAGATGCAGAAAGAAATCACCCCAGGGAAAGTTGTTGGAACCCAGAGGCCTGGAGAGAAGGCCAGCAGAGACCATCCTATGCCTTCCCACGTAAGAAAGAAAGAAAGAACCTCAGTGGAAAGTTAGCTGCCTTTCCTCTGAAGAACTAACAAAATAAATCCCCTTTTATTGAAAGCCAAACCATCTCTGGTGTGTTGCATTCCAAAGGCTAGCCAACTAGAACAGTGCCTAAGAGAGAACCTTGCATTTACATTCAACAATGTTTTATTTACAGTGATAAATTTATGTAACTCCACTGACTGAGAATCAAGTTACAATTCATACAAACCTGGGTCTAAAGGAGACCCAGGTTATTATTGTAGGTATTATTTAGTATTAAGACCACATTGATATCAAGGCAGGTTAGGATAATTTTTTGGAATGAATATCTTCTTATCACACCAACAACTTTGGGATACGGAATCTAAGCACCCATGTGTTTGCTTTGAGATGCCTATTAAACTTTCCCCCATCACTTGAATGATGAATGGGAGAAAGAAATTACATGTATATCTTACTGTCCAACCTTGGAAGGAAGGAGTAATAATACCTTATAAGACAAACAGTTGGCTAAGAGAGAGTCATGTAGCCCCACAGGTGTCATTGGACCCGAAAGACAGACTCTTCCCCATCTAGGCCTATTCCAGGAGTCCTTCCAAAGAACTGGTTAGGTTGAAGGTAAAGTCTTATGTGCCTCAGTTTGTCAAAATGTAATGTTTCCAATCACACACCGCAATCTCCAAATATAAGTTTCTCTTATTATAAATATTACAAAACGATAATTGGTCCTTTTACCAATTTGTTTATTCTAAACAATTAAGCAGAAATTAGGCAGTAGTCAAATATAATTGAAAGCACCTTTGCTATGTCATTACTTATGCCAAATTCTCGGAGAGGTAGACATGGAAATATTCCAAAAGTTTCCCTAGGTGATTATCATTAGCCTCATATCTCTTTCTGAAAGTTATCTTTATGTGCAAACATATTAAATTACTCCATAGGTGCTTTCAATTTATTTTTGTTTAAGTCAGTGGAAGCTTATTAATATAAAGTAACATATTTTATCAGCATACATCAATGTAAGCTGGATCATTTAACCTTTTTTTCTAAAAATCTAAGACTTTTCATACTTTTTTTCATGTGTAAGTATTAATTTTCTGTCCTTTCTCCATCTTCTGTCAGTATTGTGGGTTTTTTTTTTTCTTTTTCACATTCTCTTCCAACTATTTAATAAAGAGATCTGCTGCTAATTAACAAAACAGATTCTCACTGTTTCTGGGTTTCATTTTTTTGTCATTTCCCTCCCAAATCATTTTTACAAGAAAGGATTAAATTTTAAATTTCAGAAACATCTTGAGCAGATAGAAATAACAATCATGGGCAGCCAATCAGATTTAGCATTGTAAATCAAGGTTGAGAAATTAAGCATGTAAAAATCAAGAAATTCCAAGTAAAAGTTCTTATAATAACATTATATCATCTATGTCAAGATGTAGAATTAAAGCTCCTTCATCTCTCCCTTAAGAGAGACCTTTTATACAGAGCATTTAAATTTGTTCAAATAAAGATATGATGGTTGTTATTCAACATTGTACACACTTCATGATTTCATAATCATCATGCTTTCTAAGATAAAGATTGAAAATATTGAGACATATTGTACTCACTGTCACACACCTACCTGGTTCTCATATAACAAGTTCCCTGTTTAGAAATACTTTTCCCATTTGCATCCCGATATTAATTTATCACAACCCATCTAAACATTGCATAAAGCTCACACAAGCATAGCATTTGAAATAGAATTAGCTTTGTCAATTGTATCAAGTCATCTGCCCATTGTTATTGCAGTTAGACATCTAGTAGAGGGGTCTGCCATGGCATTTCTTCCCTCAAAATGCCTTTAGATATTCAACCATGATCTAATATTTGGTTAAAATAAGAATACTCATGTGAATAAAAGGGAAAATTTTAGGTTGTATGTACGTTACCAGAATAAAGAAAAAATCCATGGAGCTGTTCAACACAGTGAACTCTAAGTTAAAGCATGGACTATATTTAATAGGACAATTATAAAAATGTATGTAATTTCATCAACTGTAATAAATGTTCCACCCCTATACAAGGTGTTCATAAAGGAAAAAAAAGAGAATACTCTTTCAAAAAGTATTTAGTATTTTAGTATCGAATATTTTAATTGTCTTCAGTAAAATTTACAATAAAATATTTACTGTTATATTACTTCCCAGTGCTTTACTCATTCATTACTAAAATTTTGAAAGTCAAATTATTTGGAAATTATCAGATTATCTAAAGTCTTTCTCACTGAAGAATCTCATTCTTTTAGTATATAAAAGAATCCTAAGAAGACATGCCCTTATTTCTCCTTAAATATATTCATTTGGAAATATAGTTGTTATTCCTCAGAAGACTTACTCTGTGTGAGTCTTACTGTGTTAGTTTTCGAAGCTAATTTTCCAAAAATTTTCAGCAGAGATGTTTAAATGAGAAGGATTTTTCTTTACGGACCTTTAATTGACTACCTGGAATCTATTCTAACCAGTCTTTTTCTCATCACCTTCAAGTATACCTGAGAGTATGCTTATGTTTACAAGACTCAACATTCATTAATATTGTACATCAAAGTGTTTTGTGAATTATTGGCTTGCATCATTTAAAATCATGGCCATTGTTTCAAGGTAAATATTTTTGTTTATGAAAATGAGAAATTGAATTTACAGATTATGAAAAAGAAAAATACATACAAAAACATTAATGGATTGTACTATATTGCCAAGTCTCACCTGAAAATGTTTAGATTCATGCATAGTCGATAAATATTGCAATGGTAAATATATTTGTAATTAGGTTTTTGCAACTTCTCCTTCACAAGGTGAATTTTATTTCAAAAGAGTTTTAATTTTCATTTGTTTGATTACTGACAAAAATACTGTTTCATTTGCTTGTTTATTAACTATATTCTTCTTTTGCAATTCTCTTTTCATCTTTCCTATCTATCAGTGATTTTGATAATTGTGAAAAATATGTTTGAATAAAACTCCCACCTAATTATATTGACTGGCTGATATATAAATATACTGTGGTCTATTTGATTACTTGTTGCACAAATTCTCTTTGCTGCATGGAAGTTTAATAATATACATGGCTGTGTTTGCATCAGTCAATTCTGTTTTTTTTTCCTTGGCTTCACAAAATAAAAGTCATTTTACAAATGAAGTTAGAAACATAATTGCTCATTTTTTTGTCATTTGAGTTTTTAATGATATAAGTATTTATAATAGGTGTGATTTTCTTCTCATATCCTTATTAAGATATTCTAATATGATTTAAAAAGTTCAGCTTAGTCTCTGTTTCTTTTCCTAAAATTTATTTGTGATTTGGTTAACATTCATCAAAAAATTTGTCATGGCTTTGTTTCATTGTTTAGTAATTCTAAGTCTACATATTATGATTGTAGATTGTAGGTCTTGCTTATTCATCACTCTGCTTTCTACAATCACAACGCATGCTTTTTTCCCATATACATAATAAAATTCAATATTGTTGCCTTTGTACATACTGTTATGAATTTCAGACTCATTTTGTGCCATTCCTTTGAAAATTCTGTTGGGATTTTCATTTAATTATGTTAAAAATATAAGTTAACTTGGCAAGAATAGATATTTCTATAGCACTTAGTATTTTTGGCTAGGAACATAGTATATCTACCCACTTATTAACATTTTGTTTTAAATATCCCAATTAGATTTTGTGGATTTCTTCATTTGCTCTAATCTGGTTCTAACTCAATTTACTCCTACATAGTAGAAATGCATTATTTATTGTTGTCAACGAAAATTGTTTTACAGTATTTTAACTTTGGCAATTGCTAGGAAATAGAGTTGATAAGTTTAGTTATTAATCTATCATCAGTGAACTTATCCAATGTTTATTACTAATTCATTGTTTTTTTTTAATTTAATGTGTCAATCTTAATGATAGGTATGACACTTTTGACTGATTTATTATCAGGATTCCATAATATTAATACACATGTTTTAAGATGAGGTAGTAGAAAGGCAAGAACCAAAAAATCTTCATACAAGTTATAGCAAGCCATCTTCAGTACTATAGGAAGCTTTGTAATTTATCTAATATTGCAACATAGATAATACTTAAAGTTGACTCTTCAATGAAGAAGAATGCAGAGTAGAAAAATTAGAATACTAATGAAGATCTTCTGTTGCTTTCTCTAGGAACTGTATAAAACATATGAGAGGTCATCATAAAATTTTGGTGGCATTTTCTCTGACAGGTAACTCACCTGTTGACAAGACTTTTAACTTTCTCACACCAAAATGCTAGAACTTTCAACATAGTGTTGTATTCATAGGTCTCTTTAAGAAATTGAAGGTTGTTGTTGTTATTATTGTGTATGTTTGTGTGTGAATGTGTGTGTGCGTAGGTGGGTGGTGTGAGTATTAACCAATTGAGAGAAAGTAATGTACATCTACTGCTTTCACAGGATATCTAATTGCAGAAAAATAATTCCATACTAATGCAGTTTGGAATTCCTCATATTCTAGCTGACACATCAAGTACACAAATATTGTATGATATGATGTCTCAATGTCTTATTTCTATAATATTTATGTTCTTGTCCCCTCTGATTAAGAATCCATGTTTTTCCTTTGTTAATTCCTGGAATGTTTCATGGCGGCTTAAAATTCACACTTTCCAAATATTTACTAGATCATAAACATGAAAAAATAGGCTCTCATTTTATTTGGATCCTATTTACCAGAGTTTCAACTGGAATGTATTATCACATAATCAATGGGGGGGAGAAACCCACTCTTCCACTTTTATAGAAAACATAAGCTGAAACTCAACTTTTAATTTCTCTCTCTTTTCCTCCATACTATTTGGTTTCACCATAGAATCACAGAATATTTTAATTGGAAGAGGATGTTTTATATAATTTCTTTCTTATTTTTCTCTTTTATTTATAGTAGCTAACCAAATTATGATAACTACCAACTAAACTGGGTATTTAATAAATCTGCTTTAAAAATCAGATAGTATTTAAACAGACTTTTAGAAATAGCAAAGCATAGAATTTTCATATACCATCTTTCGATTGCATATATCTGGGAGAGTGGAATCTTTTTTTTTGATGCTAGAAATATAGTTAAATGGATTCTAAAGGAAAAAATATACTAAATCCATTTTGAAGATTTAAGCTTTCTGCTCCCAAACAGAAAACAAAATGTTTCACTTTAATATAACATTTAAGATTCATCTAAATCTAATTTAAGCTTCAATTTAATTCCAAAAGTAAGTCTTGGAACCACTGATGCCGGAGAGAAACACCTGTGTACTAGAGAGTAACATGAATGCTTTTAATAGCCATCTTATAATGACAAAGTGTGTGAAGAACCGTGTGTATCATGTGAGATGATGGATAACATGTCTTTCTGCCACAGAATTGCTAATAGGAGATGATGACCCACCATGAAAGCTGTGCTTATGACACGAGAACTCGTCTTCGTCCCTGGGCTTCACTCCAGTTCACATCACAAACACCTCGGGGCTGAGGCATCCACATCCTCATGGGGTATCGCTCAAACTCTTTCAAAAGATTAAAATATTAAAGTCACGACCTTATTGAAATTATTTCAGAATAAAAAAAAAACAAAATCCCAATTGCACTCTAGAAAAAAAAAAAAGTCCAATTAAATAAATGTGTTAATTGGCGTTAACCCCAGGCGAAAGCTCTCATGAGTTGCTCATGAACAGCAATGAAACTGACATTACGTTGCTCATGAACGGCAACAAAAGGTAATGCCAACATCATTCTGATTAAAATATTAAATATTTATATCTGTATATACAAGTCCAAATGTTTGCTTTAACAGATGTTCTCAGTCAAGACGGCAGGGCCAACACATGAAGGTAAGAAATCCTCTACCCATAAATTTTCTTTTTTGATACAATTAATTAGTGACAGAACGACATATATCAGGACTTTCTCATACACAAACTGTTGAAAAATGCTTTTTTTATATCTCAAGTTATACAACTTTCATTTGCAAAAGAGGAAGATATTTTAAAAGAATTCATTCTGAAATAATACATTGATATAATTTATATTCATACTTTTCCATATATTTGAAACAATGTCAAACTTGGAACAAAAGTTGCAGGAAAGTACAAAGAGCCGTTTCAGAGTAACTAACTTGGCAACATGTGGTCCCACGACACCTGTTTGTTTGCTGAACTGCTGGAAGGCAATATACCAGAAACAGATTGGCTTTTTCAAAGGGAAATTATTACGTTACAAATTTACAGTTCTAAGGCCATAAAAATGTCCAAACTAAGGCATCAACAAGGGGATGTCTTCACTGAAAAAAAGCTGATGGTTCCACCGTCTCATGGGAAGGCATGTGGTGACATCTGCTGGCCCTTCTCTCCTTTTGTTAATAGCTCTCTCAGCTCCTGTGGGGCTTTCCGGCTTCTCCTCGGGTCTTGGGTCTTTTGTTACTGAGCTCTCACTCTCCGAGAGCTCTTAAAGGACTCCAGTAAAGGATTAAGACCCGCCTTGAATAGGCTGAGTTACATCTCTATGGAAACAACCTAAGAAAAGTCCCACCCAACACTACGTCTGCCCCCACAAGAATGGATGGAAGAATATGGCTTTTCTGGGGTACATAACAGTTTCAAACCAGCACGACACCCAAACAATTTTGCATGTATGTGCAACAATGAAAGATACTTTCCTACATAACCACAATTTGGCAATCCACATTGGGACATTTACATCATGTATTATTATCATACAATACTCTGGCCCCACTCAGGTTTCAATAATTGTCTAAGAATGCCTGCATGGGTTTCGATGTCCACACCTGATGTCTGTTTATGGTGGCTCTCTCCTCACCTTGCTCAGGCTGGGACATTCATACTGGGCAGTCCTCTGACATCCACTGACAAATAAATGATGTCAGCAATTTATAACAAAATGTCAACTTACACATGTATTTTTCAACAAGCATGCCAGGGATTTATTAGAATTCTTCTTCAAGGAGTTAACGCGGTCTGATTTTTAAATTGCTGCAACATTGTAAAGCAAATATCCACAGGCTTAGGAATAGAATAAATATATAAAGATGATTGTGTTTGCTGGAGAAGACCATAATTTCCACATGACACTGCAGCTGAATCGATTATTAAAGAAAGACAATTTTAAAATTAATTTTTCCTTACACTTCGAGGTACAACAATAGAATCTGCAAACAGGCATTTTGAATTATAAACAAATCATGAAACCACTCCCTTCCATGTGCAGTCTCTACAAGTTACATAAAATGTTAGTGAAAACATTAAAATGCCATTGCACAAATTTACAATGAAAAAAATAAATTCAGAGTTACATGAATCTAATTTATATGAAGGATTAAATGTTTTTAAAGAGTTATTCTGCAAGAATCATAAGCTCTATATGTACTAAAATTTATATTCAAAATAATTTATCAGAAATTTATCCCAAAGTTACTACAGCCTATAAGATGCTCTTAAAATCTCCAATAACAATTATGCCAGCAGAAAGATTCTTCTCAAATTTAAAAATGATCAAATATTATTTGCTATCTTGTGTCAATCATATCAACTGAAAATTAAGTTGCTAAGATAAAAATTTCAATGGCCTGATAAATTTTGAGAAAGGCCAGCCATGAAAATGACAAGTCAAAATTTCACATTTGAGAAGTTTTAGTATTTATTGTATTATGTGAAATTATGATATCAAATATATATATTATAACTTATAAGTTTATGCTTTTACTCACACATCACTACTCCCTAAAGCATTATATTTAGTAATAATATATTTTTTAAAGGAAAATATTTATTTTTACTAATTTTAATGACATTTTCCCCTATTTTTTCTTTTCTTGAATGAGACCCTACCTTTTCATTTTGCATTGGGCGCTGCAAATTATGTAGCACACCTGTGCACAGCTGTCTTCCTGCGACATCCTCATACTGTCATTCTGTTTCATGTAGTCTGTCTTCCTTTTTCCTGAGTCATTTTCTTGTTTTGATGACACACATCTTCAAGTACCTTCTTAACAGAAGTTGTGGAAAATACATTTTTTAAACCTTGACTATCTCAAAATGTATATCTTCTCTGATAAAAATGGAGTGAAAATTTGTCTGTGTACAGTATTCCAGGAAAGAAACCCCAGCAAAAGAACTAAAAACTTCCAAATATGAAATCATACCATTTTTTTTAGCATCCATTATTGCTGTTGAGAAATCTAGTAGCATTTGAATTTTTGCTTCATAGCATGTGAATATTTCGTACTCTTGCAAATTGAGTTTCTCTTTATCGATGGTGTTCTCATACTTTAAGTTCATTTGCATTGGTGAGGCAATCAATTGCAGCAATCAATTGCAATCCATTCGATATGGAGATTCATGCAGTTTGATTCAGGGAATTTCCCTTATATCTGTTTATTGTTTCCCATCTGTGATGGTTTAAATCTATTATGTACCCCAGAAAAGCCATGTTTTAATCCTGATCCAATCTTGTGGGGACAGTCGTTTCTTTTAATCCTGATTCAATAGTGTAGGTTGGAAGCTTTTGATTAGATTTTCTCCAGGGAAATGTGACACACCAATTGTGATGTGATCTTTTGATTAGATGGAGATGTGACTTCGCCCATTCCAGGTGGGTCTGTAAAAGGGGAAATATTTTGGAGAAACAGCAGAAACCTCAGAGACAACAGAAATTTCAGAGCAGAGTTGACACAGATGCCAACACTTGGAGCAGACAGACAAGGATGTTTGGAGATGCTTGGAGCCCAGCAGACTTCACCATGAGATAGTAAGCCAGCCAGAACGTGGAGAGAGCCAAGGGAAGCCAAGAGATGAAAGCCAGCCATGGGGAAGCCAAGTGAGGAACCCCCACAGGAACAGAGGCTGAAAGCAATGGAGCTCAAGAGCAAAGGACCAGCAGATGCCAGGCAATGACTACCCAGCTGACAGAGGTGCTTCTCACCCATCAGCCTTTCTTGAAATGAGGTATCTTTCCCTGGATGCCTTAGTCTAGACATTTTTATATGCTTAGAACTGAAAATGTGTAACTTATTGAATTCCTCCTTTGTAAAAGCCACTCCAGTTCTGGTATATTGCATCCTGGCAGCTTGCAAACTAACACACAGACTTAGGTACAGACTGTGCCTGGTCATTTGTTCCAGATAGTTCTTGACAATTTACTAAACATTTGTTCCAGATAGTTCTTGACAATTTACTAGCTGCTCTAGAGGACTAAATAAATCCACACCTCCCTATGCCACCATCTTGCCCCACCTCTTGGGCAGTTTTTGAGAGTATGCATTGAATTGTTGCAAACTAAGTTGTAAGTTAGAATTTACTAGAAAGTTGTTAGGTTGAGGTGTTGGCAAGTTTAGGTATCCTTGCTACCCAGCAAGCTAAGGTGTTTAACAAAAACTTGGTATTATTTATTGAAAAAAAATAAAGCTCTTCAACATGTGTACTTTAGTATGTTGAACTCTTCAAATTTGCCAAGCCAAACTCGACAAGCCAAGCTCAAATTTTCTCCTTTTCTTGGTAGTTTGGTTTTCTTTCCCGGATTTTAAGAAAATACCTGGTCATCTTTCCATCCTATTGTGGATCTTTTTTAAAAAGATAAATGTGGTCATGCCACTGACATTCTTTAAATGTCTCCCCATTGCTCACAGAATAAAATATACATTTATTAATATGATCTTCCCCTCCCACCTTGTAATTTTATCTATTGTCATCCCTACCACATACACCTTGAATTAAAAAGCCATGAAAATTCACACCTGGTTCCCTTATCATGTTTGACTTTTTCTGACCTACTTATTTGTCAATATGCTATTCTTTGCTTTATCTGTTTTTCTGTTTTTGTCTTCCTGGAAATCTCTAGCTATATTTGGTTAACATATCTCTTTCAAAAGGTCTTCCCTCATAAAGTATATATGCCTCTGTTGTGAACTTCTAGGCATCTAATAAACATTTTAAGAAAATATTGCCATTATTTCTGTATAAGCTTGTCTCCCGGCCAGCCTTTAAATTCCTTAAAGAGTGGAGGTAAGTCATAGAAACTTGTCTATCCCCAGTGTTAGTACAGCACCTGCTACTTAGTGTTCAGTCAGTATTTAAATAGCTGAAGGTGTGATACTAGTTTGTAATGTGAGATGCCACTGTTTTGTAAAGTCTTTACAAATCAGGCCTGCCCACTGATTTTGTATAGTTTTGTGATGATGCCTAGAGAAGTGCTGAAATCGGTCTAGATATTTTAAAGAACAAGGAATCACAGAATTTGCCTGGGATTAATATTACCTTGTAGACTTACCTCTGGTGCTGTTTCTTAACTATTTGATCTTCTTTATAAAATAGGGAAATTGAAAATGTATAACAAGAGATAAGGGATATATAACTAAAGACTCATATTTTCTTCTTATTTTCTAGAATAGCATACATTTCAATAATTACTAACATTAACAACAGTTTGAAAGTTGTGATGCTTTTTCCAAAGAAAAATATTTTGCCAGTCATACAACCGTATAAGTTAGAAATGAACTTGAAAGTTTTGAACTGAAAAACTTAAAATCATCTTTAGCTCTGCTGTAATATCACTTTTTATTTTTTTGCCTGTACGGGCACTCAGAACTCTGCCTGCTGAGCCACCGTGGCCCTGTGGCCCTCACTATATCACTTTTTAAAAGCCATTTCTATGATAAATTTAGAAGCAAGGTAAATTTATATTCAAGTAAATATTTTTGTACATTTTCATAGGTCAAGCCTTTACCTTATGGTATGAAGCATTCTAAAATGATCTCTTCAGCGATCATTTATCAGCCTTTCTAACAGTTCAGCTTGTTTGCATTTTTTTTGTTTTGTTTTGTTGTTGTTGTTTTGCATGGGCAGGCACTGGGAATTGAACCCGGGTCTCCAGCATGGCAGGTGAGAACTCTGCCTGCTGAGCCACCATGGCCCGCCCTTGTTTGCATTTTTAAAACACAAAATACTAGTAATTTGATAAATTTGGAGTCACACACTTCTGTCAAATCTGCAATTTTCTCTTTGAGAATACTCTTTTTACAAAGTAAAGTAAAAATTTTCTATAATGTATTTGGTGTATTACAAATCTTGCATAAAGTTTGTCCAAAGGCAAAGTGGTATTTTCAGAGCTTTATAAGGGAAAAGACCTCCTCAAATCATGTTTTAATGAAACTGCACAAAAATATCTTGGCTTCCTCTTTAATTAGAGTCAAACCTTTTTCCCATAGGAAAGCACCTCATTAAACCACATTTCAAACCTCCTTAATATAATTCTCTGACATTCTGGATTCTCACAGGTGCTTTTTAGTTTGCTGGAAAACCTGCTGATTGGCAATTGCTTTGAGGACAGTTCAGACCAGGATTGATTTAAGGCCTGAAAAAATTTCCAAGTGGGCAGGATTCCCACAGCTTATTTCCAAGTTCTAAAGAACTCTAAGACAGGGGCGTGGAAGAAGTAAATTCCATATAGATCATTTGTGTGATCCCAGAGAATTCTCCCTAACTTTTGTGGCTTCATTTTCTTCATTGGCAAATTAAGTATGTGTGGAAACAGGGATGAGGAAGGGGTGAGAAGATTTAAATAGCTTCTAAGAAACACTTTGTACATATTTCTGGTAGTTTATGTTAAATAATTTTTTGGTTGAAGGATCATAGATGGCCTGAATCTCCACCGGTTCCCATGCCTGTCCTACTTTTAGATGCTCTTTTCTGAAATATCCAGCCCTATCCCCTGCCCCCTGCCCCCACTCGGCATAAGGAAACCACTGCTTAGACAGGGTCTCTTAATCCTGTCCCATCATGAATGTAAAGGCAACTTCAAGTCATCCACATACAGGAGAATGATCTGGAATTGAAAAATAGTTTTGTACATTCCTGCAACCTGTTTTCTATATCTCCTTTCCCTACTGAGTAATTTTGTTTTAAATTGTGGCATTCTCTTTCAGTCTCATTTTTGACATTTACATTGCAACATTTAGACTTCTTAACACAGATGGTTTCTTCTCCGGCTACACTTTGATGTCTTGCTTGAAAAATGCTGTTCAGCCATCTAGTTTTAAGTTTGTACATATTTTCAAGAAGTATGTCATTGTTTTTTCCTTAAAGGTTATTTTATTTCAAGATACCTTTCACCTTTCTGTAACCCCTATAAAAAATAAGCAAGGCTATTGAAAATATTTATAAACCTTTATCAAGGAAAACTATGTATTACATTCAAGGATTTTGAGAGATACACGAAACAAGAGTTAGTTGGCAATTGTAATCCTTCATACTTTCTTTCACTTCCCTCTACTCTTTTTTAAGGATCAATGATTTTTGTCTTTTCTTATGAACTTTTCCTTATTTTGTCAGAGAGGCCCATGTCTGTCTTTCGAAAACCAAAATTTAGACCTGCATGGATAGATTTGTAAATTACACATAACTCAATTAAAATGTGCGTTCTTCAATGAAATTATCTAAAATTGAGAATGTTGATGGACTGTGGACTTAGGGCCCTCTACATGATGCCCCATGAATGCAGGTGGCTGAAGGATGCCCTGACTGAGAAGTAGATTGGCGAATGTTAGTGTGCACACATGAACAAAGGTTGTGCTTCTATGAAAAGGAAGAAAGCCTTGAAGTATGCAATGTTGTGAATGAACAAATGGAACATTTGGTGAGACAAAATAAGCCAGAAAAAAAAGAACAAGAATGGTATGGTCAACTTTAGAAAATGCTCATAAGAAAACAGGGGCCTACATTCTATGCTTTTAGAGGAGACACATTAAGTCCGGAGTGGTGATTATTACTTCTGGATTTTGAGAGGCTGTTTTATATATATATAACCTGATATTTAGAGATAAGAATGAAGCTGAACAGGTTGGGGCTAAAGTAATTCAGAACATAGGGGGAAGAGAGGCAGTGTCTGTGTTTTAGAACCACACATACTCTTTGACACCAATGGAAGAAAGGTTTATTTGATCTGAAACTGAAATTTTCTGGAGTTTATAATCTAATTCAACCTATTTGTATAACTCATTTGAACAACTGAAACACAGGAAGCACAGAATAAGAAAGAGGTCCTTTAATCTGGTATAGATTGTTGTAATGCCTGGAAACATCCTAGAATGTATTGCACAGATAATCAAAAAGGATTGGCAAAGACCCCTGAGGGAGTAGAGAAAGATTATGGAACTATTCAACCTTACCATCAGGGAATCCCCTGATACTGTGTCAAAATTTAAGGACACCCAAATCAGTAGGCCATGCCCTTGCTCATGAGGCTTACTCTTGTGAAGCTTATGTAGGGAGTGGAGAAACTTAGATTACCTATAGGCATGCCTAAGAGTTACTTCTGGAGAACCTCTGTTGTGCTCAGATGTGGCCTCAGTCTCTCTAAACCCAACTCTGCAAATGAAATCATTGCCCTCCCCCCTACATGGGACATGCCATTCAGGGGTGAAAATCTCCCTGGGGACATGGGAGATGATTCCCAGGGATGAATCCAGACCTGGCACCGTGGGATCAACAATTACATCCTCACCAAAAGGGGGAGAAGAAGTGTAATTAATAAAGTATCAGTGGCAGAGAGAGTTCAAATAGAGTTGAGAGGCTACTCTGGAGTTCGCTCTTATGTAAACCAACCCCCAACCAGGACCATTCCAGCCAATCCTAAAGAACACCCAGGGCAATATATAAGATTCCACAAGGGTTCCAGGCACTAGAGTAACTTTCCAGAAACCTACAACCTCAGATGGGTCCCTGGTCCAGACAAGTCCTGAAACCTAGCCCAGCCTCTCCAGAACATCAGATAGTTCCATCTCCCTATCCCATATTAGTGTCAGACCGTTTCAATATAAAAAATTTTAAATTGCCATAGCCCGAACAACCTCAAAGAGAGGTATGGAAAGATCAAAAATGATGGCGGAATTATACATAGAAGATAGGACTTAACAAATGAATATGAATGCTGAATCATTAACTTGGTATCTGTTTTACTTTCCAGTATTTTAGAGCAGCTAGAATTAAAAACCTGAAAATGTGAAATTGTAACCCACATCAAAGTCTGAAATATGTTCTACAACTAATTGTGATGCTGTGCTTTGAAATTTACAGCTTTTTTGTATATATATGTTATTGTTCACACACACAAAAAAAAAGGAGGAAAAAAAAGTCAATTGTGATGTTAAAAAAGTATTTAAGCCCTCTAGCCTCCTAAATTCTGGAGCGGCTAGAAGGAAAAATCTGAGATGATGGTATGGTAGCCCATGACAGACTCTGGGATCTCTCCTGTAACTACTTGTTGAAGAGTACTTTGAAGACTATTGCTTTTTTATTTCTTTGCTTTGTATCTATGTTATACTATACAATAAAAAAGTTAAAAATAAAAAAAAAAGTGGGTCCTTATACATTATTAATTTATGGTCTCTATTTTTTTTCCCAGAGACATCATGTTACTTAGAAAAAAACCTGATACATCTTTCTTTCTGGCATCTAATTTTAAAATATATATATATTTTAAAGTTGCATTTTGGATAACATCAGGTATTATTTTAACTGTACATATAGCAAGGTCACTGAGATAGGAAATAGAATCCCAAGACTTGGGTCCTTTGTAGTTCTTTACTTAACAGTAATTTTTGAATATTAATATTATAAAATAATAATAACTTTCAATTGAACCAGAAACTCCTGACATTCAAGGAAGCTCTATAAAGTAGTGGATAAAAGAATTAGATTGTAGCTACACTTTAAGGATTTTTCACTAACGATATGACCTTGAGAAAATTTTGTAGCATTTTGTTTATTTCAGTTTTCTCATTTTTAAATGGGATACTAAAATTATCTCTTAGAATTGTTTTGAGAATAAAATAAGTGAAAGTTTGAGATATGTTTGAAATATAGTCTACAAGGTGATAAAAATAATGCAATAGATTAACAGAAAGTATTGGAAAATCTTTAACTCTCTATCCTAGATTTTATGTTTGGAATAAATTAGAAATTCAATCACTTACAAATAGTCATATATACACCAGGTTAGATTCTGGGGTTCTTTTTTCTTTGCCTTTGGGCTATGTTTTAAAGTTTGTATTGTACCATTTAATTTACATTTATCCAGACTGATATTTTTAGAATAGTATATATATTCAAGTTTTCCAGTGTAAATTTTGAAAGAAAAATAAACATGACTAAAACAGTTACATCATCATCATCATATGCACTTATCTTTGTGGTTGTAGCAAAGTTGAATTGTATAACAAATAATCATATTCTCATAAACATCTCAAATTAACTTTATATATCAACTAATGTGGCTTCTGAGTGTATGCAAACCAAGGCCCTAAATTCCAATACACTCTATGCGCTCATATATTCCCAAACAGAGCTTATGTATAATCACTGTAAATTGGACGCTCTTCTTACGTTCTTTCCCAGCTTTCCCTCAATTTTTTAAAACCGACAGAGATCTTTTCCTATAGTAGATCAGTCCAACACAGACTTCTGGGCATTTTGTGTTACACTTGAACTCAGCTAAATCTCAATTAATCAAATTGGGATCAAATGTATCATAAACTTCAAGAAGTATCCTGCTTCAAAAAACATTACTTAGAATGGCATTTTCTCCCTTCAAACTTCTTGACTCAAGTGAATATTGTTATGAATAGAGATTCTTCTCTCAATTAACCTTTCCATGAAAGGTTAACGGGCATTCTTTGAATTCTCAGAAAAAAACATGTATATGAAAAATTACTAGTGCTAATGGGGAAACACTGTTAATGAAGTGACATTCTAAGTAACATACGACTAAATTTATTTAAACATGTATTTTTTCCTGAGGAGAGGAAATTTTTGTTTCTGGTGGAAAGCTATGTTGACTTTTCTTCCCACCTTACAGAAAATATTAAGGTTTCTATGCAAACTGATTTCAGGATGTTGGGCTTTCTTTAGACGCAAGGGCATGTTTCAACATATGAAAAAATTGTATGTTTGTATGTAAAACGTCAAGTGAGTAAATCACAACTTAAATGATATGATATTATAAATAAAACCTAAATATATGAAACTATGTTGTAGGGAAAACTATGTTTGATTTTGGGAGTTGCTTTATAAATTTCAGTGGGCTAAAGAATAGTAGTCTTGCTTCCATTTAAAATGGAAAGGAATAAATAACTTTTAATTTGGGATTACTAAACACTAAATGAAGAATTTCATGAAAATTCTGTCAGAGAATTTTCTAGGAAATTATCCTGGGAAGCAAGAGGGATGGGCTCGCATGCCATCTCTGCCTCCTCTGTTCTGTTTTTAAACTATAAAATACGATAATGATATAGTTATCTCTAAATTTAGCTTCAAGGTTAATGATGCAAACACTAAATATCTTTAAAAAGAAAAACATCAATAATTTATATTAATATTGTATTTTGTTTATATTTGAACAATAATTTATATTTATATTTGAACTCAGCCATACAACCACTAAATCCCAATTAATTGGATTGGGATCAAATGTGTCATAAACTTCAAGAAGCATCCCACTTCAAGGAACATTACTCGTAATGACATTTTCTTCTTTCAAACTTCTTGTTCAAATATAAGTCAACTATAATGCAAAATGCCAACTTATATTACCAATATTAAGTGTGATATTACATTATGCTGAAACAAGTCAAGCAAACAGCACCATTTTCACACAGCCTTCATGCTAAATAAGGACGCATTTAACATACTTATTGCATTCTCCACATGCATTTTTATTTGCTTACAGGTTGTTTGTGTTGTGCTTTTCTGAAACACTCCCAAGTGAGTTTGTGGAGACTTCCACAGAATAAATGCCATCAGCCACAAGTGCATCACATGAATCACATTATTTAAATGTGAATAAATATGGAAAACAATTTGGACAAAAGAAAAAAGCAGTGTGCTGACAGTAATTGTCAATAGACTTGCTGTGAATAAGCTTTCAGATTGTTGCCAATCAAGGCAAAGCGCTACATGCACTGTTTCCCTAACTCTTGCTATAATTGGGAAACGGGATGATTTTTTTTTTACTGCATAAGGGCTGTGGATTCTTTTGCCCAACATGCTCAATAACCAATTCCTGAGATCCTGGGGTTTCAAAGAGAGAGAGTTTATTACTAGACACGTAGTAGGAGAGCAGATGGCCTAGTGGCCCAAAATCTGTCTCCTTGAGTTTAGGATTTTAGCAAGGGGGGGATGAGGTCATTTTGAAAAGGCAGAAAAGGAGACTGTTATCACCATCATTTCAATAGGAGAACAGAAGCTGAGAGGAGGGGAGGCAGCGCTACCACTTCAGTACTAAAGAGGGGAGCCAAAAGGAAGGGAGATGAGGTATGTTTCCTTAGCAGAGTCTAACTGATTTACAGATGTCCCGGGCTGAAAGTAGTTAATGGCTGACTTCAACTTCTTAATTAACATTTTGACCCACAAATAATGTCAGATCTCCTCAGTATAAATCATGGCAGAGTTTGTTTTAGCTGTAAAAATACCCAGGGAAAAATATTTTGAGTCATACACCACAGTCATAAGAAAGCAGTCATTTTCCAGGGAATGCGCTTCACCTTATTTTTCTTCTTCCACATCTCCTTTGGTCCCTCTATCTCTAAAATCACTCCTCATTGTCATTTTTTTTTTATTACAATGAGAAGTGTAACAGCCAAGGACAATGGAAACTTGTGCTATTCTTTGTAGTTCATTCTTTATTAATAGCATAAAGCAATTCTGTTAGGAACATTGTTCTTGTGTCAACGCATTGGTCACCACCTACAAAATGATGACTCAAATTCGTATTTCCAAGCCAGTCTTCTCTCGTGGGCTACAAGCTTTTATACCTAAGATAGACATCTCTGATTTTGGATTCTTATAGATTCAGAACGTCCAAAAAGGCATTCTACTTAGTTAAACGAAAAGATTTGAACTTTTAAAGATTGATCACATTACTGGAATTTGGGTGGTCAAATAAGCTATCAGTGTAGTATTTTGATGGGAGAAAAGGCAATGGAAATTAGGATAAGCACAGTAAATCTATAGAAAGTTGGGTATATTTAGAAGATATTTAGGTAGGTAGAATTTGTTGAATGTTATGACTTGTTTGCATGGGGGTTAGTAAAGGGAGGGGACAGTAAAAATGGTGAGAAAACATTAGCGCTCTCCAATTCTTTCCCCCATTTAATAATGTCACTTCCTTGCTTAAGCCTGCCATTAGATTGTCATTGACTTTGGGAGAAGTTCTAAATCTCTCAGTAATTCTAGAATCCATTTCTGATCTCTGGTTTAACTCTCTCAACAAGTTCCACTAGTGAACATGTTGCAGTTTCCTGCGCATGCCCCCATTTCCTTGGTCTCAGGCTTTCATTTGCCATTCCTACTGTTTGAACCATGTGCCACTCTCACTCGTCTTTGCCTATAGTATTGCAAGTCATATTTCAGATACAAATTTAAGTTTTATTCTTCAGGCTATCCCTTAAATTCTTAAACAGACTGGGTCTCATGCTTACATAACACCATAACATTCTGTACTTCTTTTAAGACTCAAATATGCTTTCACACAGTAACTTTTTTTGTTGTTTTTCTGAGAATAGAAACTCTGTATTTTTTGCTAACTGCTGTATCCCTCATCTCTGAAAGTATCTGGTCATTTGGATTAAGCTAAATAAATGTTCACCACATTAATATAAGCATAAAAATTTTTACTTATTTTTTAAAAGTTAGTGCTGCACCTTACTCCTTGGAAATAAGTAGATTCTAGCATCCAATTAATCTAAAAACAGAGCTAGCAATAAAACTGACAGAGAGGTCAATAACTGGGGATCTAGGCCCAGTGTTTACTCTCAGGCTAATATTTAATGGTTAACTCAAAAGTTGACTAGGTTAATAAGAATTAAAGCAGCTATATTGTTTAGTACATTTTTCTCATTAAGAAATAGCAATGGTCAATAGCAGGGGATAGTAATTGACTAATTAGGCTTGAGACCTGAAATCCCTTTGGGTAAAGTTTTATACAGCAGAAACTTTATTTTGATTAAAACCTTGAAACTTATTATGGAAAAAAGTTGATGTGAAATTTTAGGGAATATTACAGGAAAAAAAAATGAGCATTTTTAACATCCATTGTTAAATCATCAGAAACCAGATTCAGAATATGAGAAATCCAGCAGTAATTTTGCATTCCATTGAGGTTCTGCTATATTTATTCAGCACAGTTCATATTTACTGAGCATTGTTTAGCCATTATCTGAGTCAAAATGAAAAAATAATAAAAATGAAATGAGTAGCATTCTATGTTAGAGTTTGCATCCTTTTTTGATTGATCAGTCGAGCTAAAAGTTTGCCCATTTTGTTAATCTTTTAAAAACAAGTTTCAGGGCAGAGTTCTGTTGTTAATCACTCTGCTAACATCTCTCATTTTGATGTCATTGATCATATTAAAGTTCCCTCTTATTCCTAGTTTTCTGAGGGTTTTAATCAAGAATGGGTGATGAATTTTGTCAAATACTTTTCCTATATCAATTGAGACGATTGTGTAGTGGTTTGCAATAAGTTTCAAAAAGGTTATCCATCAAACACCGGGTTTTCTGCCCAATGTGTGTCACAGTCAATCTATGACACAGGGTTTCAAAAAGAGAAAGAATTCATTGGTACACAAAGCAAGGGGAGCAGATGTCCTATCTGCCTGAAATATGTCTCCATAGATCAAGGGAATTTAAGGACTTTATGGATTCAAACAAGAGGAGATGGAGTTTAAACAACTAAACTTAGAAATGTAAAGAGCTGGACTGAAACGAGACTGAAGTTAGAGGAACCATTGAGAATATTTCTCAGTGAAGTTTATTGAATGACTGTGATATCCCAGGTAGCTGTAATGTTAAGCAGTTGATGCTGATTGTTTTCAACAAGTATCCTGGGACAATTGCTGTTCCCACTGTGTAAGCTTTCGGTCAGATCAAATAGATCAAGCCCTGCCAATGAGGTTTTTCAAGTTGCTCCTAGACAGTTCCCTGAAGGTGGGGATTTGGAGAAGATCAAAATCCTTCTGAATGCTCCAGCCAATGCTAGGCTCTTGGTTTTCACAGGTATCATTGTTTTGAGGGTGCTGGTTTTGCAGGCTCGAGCAGTGCTGGGGAGAAAATGAGAGTAGGTCCGGTTGAAACACCATAAGCCTTGTCATTCTTACTGATATTCAGTCACTTTACTTGAATAAACCCTTCCTAGTTTGTCACAAACTTTTGGTTAATTTCCAGGGTTGATTTGAAAAGTTGATCATAACAATTTTTTGCCAGAGTTCTCATAGCTTGTATGTGGGAGCAGATTTTCAGACATCCTTATTTCACAACTCAGAAATACATCTAGATATGTTTTTCTTAACAATCAGGAAAAGCATAACTAATGCCATCATTTCCTTCCATATTTTAAATTATCCTCACCTCTTCTCCTTCCTTCTCTCTCTCTGTCCCTCTCTTACATATATCTACATACACACTTATACCTGAAGTCACCAAAAATTGCCTCCTCTTTACCTCTATTGAATGTTTTGAAGTCATTCTTCTGTTTTTGTCTTATGTTTCTGATGACATTGTATTTCTCGTGTTTTTGCTTTGAAATATACACAGGTGTTGCTTTAAATTTATTAGTATTTTCTTTTGTTGTCTGTCTGCTACTCTTTTAAACTTCATTCCACAAAGATGGGATTAATTTGTTATTGGGGATCTTGAATGATTCCAATTATATATTATTAGACATAGATTTTGAATATGCAAATAATAGGTATTTTAAATCCTAACCATATACTATTATGCAATCCAGGGACTATTTGCAATTTTGTTGCTGATTTTCATTGTTTCATCACTGCATATTTTTTAGACATATCATTAGAATTGACTTTTTAAAAAGGCAGCCTGAGAATTTACTGATTTTTATGGATTTATAAAATGTGAGTACATGTATACTTTATTATAATATTGCATGAGGTCATGGCTTCTACAAACATTTTAAAATTCATGGTCTTTGTTTATATGAGCTTCTGAAAAGCCTTGAAAGGAAGCAGAAGAGACTGGAACATTGTCAAATGACAATAAATAGAAAAGACAATAAATAGAAAAGATAGAATAGGAAAAGGAAATGATCCAGCAACCAGCTCTATTATTTATGAACTTAAAGAAAAACATTTATTTAACACCTTGCTCTTAACCTAAGCATTGAGATATTCTCCTCATTTTTATTTATGCCAAAATCCAAAGGAGAATCAGCACCCAAAAATAACAATAATCACTCCCTTTACAAAAATGCTGTTTTCTGTTTCAGTAGATAGATTCAATGCTATGCATCAGTGAGGGCAGGGATCTGATTAAATGAGTTCCACAGGGAATGTGATAGAACAACAAATACCATTTCTTTTGTGTGCAGTGCATATTTAAATTAAAATCTGAGATATTCAACTCAGGTATATTAAAACTATATATGAAACCAGGTAAAAGGAAGAAGTCAATTCAAATAAAGATATAATATTTGAGTATGCTTTGATTACCTTCTCAATGATTTAGCTATTCTACAGATTGGTTTCTATTACTTAAACATTTTACTGTCCAAAATGTGCTCTCTCATTCTCTCTCTATCTTTCCCTCTTTCTCATTAATCTAAGGATAACCGCTCCTTCAAGCTGCATTTTAAAACCTAAATGATGTCGCTATTTTCTGCCCAACTCAAACCTCTTAAATTTTTGTTCTAGAAATATCTCCATTACTTTGTTTATAAAATAAGCATCCAATGAGGAGTACATTTTATATATTTTTCCAAGTTAGATTAGAAGCTTGCTTATAAATCAAAACGTGGAACTGTATTTTTGCCTCACTAGTCTACATAAAAGAAGTCATAAATATTTTTGAAGGTTATAATTTATTTCTAAAATAAAATTTGTTGGTATTCAGAAAGATTTTCAAATGCTGAAGTTATTAATTAATATTAGGCCTAATGCATAATCTTATAATTGATCATTTAAAGCCTTCCCTGTGGGTTGACTAATTGTTTTGGAATTTTTTCTCAAGTGAATAAATGGATATCAGATAACATTGCACACACTCATCACTTCTATCAACATGCTGAATGTCCATTTTGATGCAAAAAATGATTAAAAAGTACATACTTTAAGTAAGACCCAGCATATGTGAGGAAATCAATAATGATCTGAGAAATCACATTTGTAATCATTTATGCTTTTCTGATTATTTTATTTTAAAAGGTATATCCAATAAATGGAGAGTATAAGTCAGTTAAAAAGGATGAAATGAATGATCATTATTTTTTAATCTTTATATATTGGCTGTATCCCTTGCTTTCTTATGAGCTGAGGCTGTCCTGGCAGCATCAGCACAGTGATTGCACTTAACCTAGAAGTCAGAGATGGAATTATTTTCACCAGAGAACTCATGGGGTACCAAGAGTCAGAGAGAAGGAAAAGCAAAATCTGTTAGACAAATTTAAGTTTTGAAATTTCAAACAAGTCTGCTTTCATGTTAAGTGTCAGAAGGAAAAGATGTAAGTAGGAGTCTCAGAACTTGGACTGTATAGCCAGGAGAAGATGGGATCAGAATGGAAATAATTGAGTTAAAAACTGTGGGAGAATGTCACAAGGATTGCTAGTGATACTGTGAATACTTGGTTTATTTCAATCAGAGGAGACAGAAAATAATCTCAATGAAATTTATTGAATGACTATAATATCTTTGCCTATAATTAATTCAGAAACTCAAATGCAGTTTAATGTTGACATAGATCCAACTTCTTTTCTGTGGCAAACTAGAGCAGCTTGCACTTCAGTCTCTGAATTCATTTACATTTTGCTGTTTTATATTTCAGGCCATGTCTCTCATGATCATACAAAGTAGTTGTACAATATTTTAATTTCTAGAACAATTTTATAAAGACTGGTGAATTGGAAAGAAATAAGTACTGGTGAGAAAATGGAAGTGTAAATGCTTGCATTTATGCTGTTGTGAAATAGAAAAGACAGGAAAATATTATAGCTGCTCTGTAAAAGCATTTGACTCTGAATATCTAGTTTGAAATTGGCTAAAACATAAAGTTTCCATCCAGAATTGTCTGAAGAGAAGAGTATGGACTAGCAGATTAATTTCATAAATTTGATTTCAGTCAAGGGTCTATTATGACCAGCTTCTAATCTGAGAAATAAAGTGTGCATGGCTGTTGAAAAAAGAATGGATGGATTAGGAAAAAAAATCTATTGTCAGAGTTTTTTTGAATTACAGAATTAAAAAAAATAAAGTATTAGATTACAATTATTTCAAGGCATGTGCTATGGGAAGCTGCCACAACTTGGCTTTAATTGTTCACCCTTATATTTCTAGAGATTGAAATAGTACCAGGAAGGCAATCACACAATAGGGAACTATAAATGCTTCTGAGTGTGTGCATGCTTAATGCACAGCATCAACTGAATGATGATTAAAGACACTCTGTGTTTTTACATCAGTATATTCACCACCACAGCCTGTATTTGATAAGAAAAACTTAAAAGAAAAAGAGACAACTGTATTCTAAATATTTATTGAAAGTTTAGGTGCTATGGAGGATATTAATAACATATTTCCTGATCTCTAGGAGCTTAAAAAAAGATAGGGATGAGTAAAGGAGTGAGATATTGGCATGTTTGGGGAAATAAGGCTGAATGGATAAAATGGAATCATGGTGGAGCTTGACTGTCACACTGAGTTTTAACTCAGTCCAGAAATGGAGAACTTCTTCTAGTTCTGGGAGAGGTGAAGGCTGTGATGATAACATGGCTTGCAGATAAAGATTAGCAGTGTGCTAGGGCTAGATTAAAAAGCTGAAAATCTGAGGTTCCTTATGTAGATCAGAAATGCACTGATAAGGTGTTACCAGGTGAATGGCAGTGTGAAAGAAGACAACACATGATTGAACAATACATGGAACAGTGACATAAGCAGAGGAAAGAATAATGGATTCGCTGATGACAGGTATGACATAAGGATGGAGAGCATAAGAGCTAATGACAATCACTTTTCTGAATGCATATCTGCAAAATGATAAAGTTGAACAGAGAAATAACTAGATGAACTGGGTTAAAGAGAAAGATGCAGACGAATTTAGTTGTACACATGCCAAGTTGGTGTTAGTAATTGAGCATTCAAGTATAAATGTTTCAAATTAGAAGGGGTAAATATTTATAATTCTTCTTCTTTATATATAACTTCACAGTAAGTGCCTCTTCCACAATCACATTTAGAATCAGTACAATTTAAGTAGTGATTAGAATTAGATTAGGAATGATACTAAAATACGATCGACACTTATTCAGCACTTATCTGAATCTTTGTGTAATTCTCCCATATCATACTAATGGTAAGTTGTGGAATTCTAAAGATAAGCTAAATGAAAAGTTAGCCTGGTAAATATTTAGTTTTTAAAAGAATACACATTTTTTTTAAAATCCCCCCTCTGCTTCATTTGTACTGTCTAGGCAAAGAACATTTGCACTATAATCGCCACTTAAGCTTTAATTTGCAAACACTTTATTGGTTGCCTGAACTTATCATCCATTAGGAATGTCCACATCTGGCCAGATGGGGAGTTTAGTGTTTCCATTCTCTGATCCACGCTGCTGAGCTAAGATACTTTTTACTGGCTAGTTTACAAAGCTTTGCTTTTTTATAGCTACTCTATGTGCAGGCTTACAGAGCGTATACCACCCTGAAGCAGTTTTTTCTCATACCATCTGGCAATGAGAGGGTCCTTTTCATTGTATAAAGCCATGGCATTTGGAAAGGAAAACCAATCTGATAAAAGCAATCAGCTACTTTTTTCTCAAGAAATGCATATAGAAAAAAACTATAATAAATATCCTGGTGATACTTATTCCTATTTTTACTTGATGCTGTTTATTTTAAGCATCATTTTAGTACTAAATAATTTTGAAACACAAAAGAGAAATATGGGGATTCCCATATTTAAAATAAATGTGTTTCAAAATTATTTAGTACTAAAACGATACTTAAACAGCATCAAGTAAAAATAGGAATAAGTATCACCAGGATATTTATTATAGTTTTTTTCTATGTGCATTTCTTGAGAAAAATATCTAAATAAATAAAAGCAACTGCATAATTTTAGCGAGAGATAAGCCTGAAATTTGAAGAATGAAAGAAGAGTGTTTGTAACGAACATCAGCTTTGTTATTTAAAAGAAATTGTAGGCTGGTGGGAAGGCCTCACCCCTGTGCATGTAGTTCTTTGCAGGGTATATGTGAAAGCCAAGCAACAGAGCCTTGTCAACAGAGCCTCCCAACGTGAGGGTCAATTGTGGTGACATTTGGTGACTATAACAGGGAGGAATGAGGCATCCATTCATTTGCTCAGGTCCCAATTGCTGTATTTTCTATGTGCCAGACATTCTTCTATGTACAAGGACACAGTTTCAAGCAGTAGAGTGATGGTCCTCATCTTCGTAGGACTTACGCCCTAATAAGGGAGAACACCTTAAGGCATAAGATGAAGCAAATACTATAAATGCTGCATCAGAAATGAAACAGAATGATGAGGTGAAGAGTGACCTTTGGAGGGTAGGCTCAGTGGATGAGGTGAGTTGCCTGCTTAAGACAGAGTGATTGGTCCAAGGAAGTCCTCTACCAAGAAGTCTATTAAGATAGCCTCCGGTTGTATTCCAGGAGACAACCATGCCAATAGCCTGGCCGTCAAAGATCTTTGAGCAAGAAGAAGCTGATCCTGGTAGAGGATGAGAGTAGAACATATTGAGGAGAAGAAATTGGACAAAGGGAGGTTGGTATGAAACCAGATTTTTGAGCCATGAGAGGAGGGGTTTATAGAGTGGCAAGCTTTGGACAAATTTTTGTCACTCATTACTACTAACAAATTCTCATAAAATTAAGCATCTCACAACTTAATATCTTCACTTTGGCAGTCAATAATTTGACTTTACATATTATTTGTTTTTCACTGTCATCATGTATATCAGCATCTCATTACATATCTTAATAAAGGTCCATATTTTAATGCTCACCTATCTTTGCCTTCTTTTTCCTTTATTTCTCATGCAGAATAACTTCATTTAAGTAAAAATATATTCACTGTCCATTGGTGGAAGCATCTGACTATTCATCATAGATTCTAGAATAGTTGTACCATAGAATTTATCTTTTAAAATACATATTATTTCAGATTACTTTTAAATATCTCCTTTATTTCACAGTTAGGATATTATTATTAATTTTTTAAGAAATCTATGCCAAAGACATTTTATCTCTGAATTTTATGTCAGGATCATTAAAGGGGCACATGTGAAATATTTATTATTTGAACAGGGCTTGGGTCTGATAGAGTTGACAAAGTAAGCAGAGAAAGGAAACATGTATTTTTGAACAGTTGCATTTGCAACATGTATTTTAGAAGAATGCGATTTGAGCCTGTCTTTATGCAGCTGCACTCAAATTACAAACTGACCAGGACATCAGCTTATTTTAATAAAATCCTTTGAAAGACTGCCTGGATCTGAGTGGGGTGGTGTTAGCGTTAGGTTGAAGACTCCCCTACATTTTCACACATGACACCATAGACTTTAATACCCATATGATTAATTTTATTTTGCGTATGTAAACTACTGATAGCAGAAAATAAAGTGTTGCTCTTATATTCTCTTGTGGTCTTTCATTACACGTGGAGTTTTGTATAAATATTTTTCATTTAAATACACCAGATCTCAAATTCTAGGTACGTATTAGAAACAGAATTGTCTGATTTTATTTTTAAATAATCCAAAATAGCCATTTGCAAAAAAGAAGCAATTAACTTGATTTCCCCAATGCCTGTGTGTAGTTTTGATTTCTGGTGAATGGAAAACTTTGTCTACTTGCCTAGGTAACACTAAAACCCAGAAAGTTACAGATCATTTGACATAGAATGTTCCATAGTATCAGTGACTTCTCAACAGTGAGGGGACTTTTCCATGTACTATGTGATCTGTAAATTAGGTATTTCTCCCCAAAAAAGCCCAACAAATTTGTAAAAATCCTTTCATTGTGACAGCATAAAATGTAATGGACAGCTTGTAAAGATAAAATGTTCACAAGCAACAGGTATTTTGGAGAACATGTAATTTTCTTTGTCATTGCACAAATCTGAAGAGATGCTCTTACAAACAGCGGCCGCTAAATTTGAAGAATACTCTATTCAACAGATCCGCTGTGTAAAACAATATGTGATGTGCTATAGCACGACTGAATGAAAGCTAAAGAAATGCACACTCAGAAAGTAAACAATGAAAAATTTAGTATTGCTAGGATACAGAGTAGGTGTGAATAATATGTTGACAGTTCTACTCTGAGATTGGATTGGCATTATTTCAAGAACCACATTGTATGTGGTAAATAAACAAGCTTTAGATGATCAACAGATTAACAGATGTTTTCCCCTTCATATACATTATTTACTAACATGTACATCTTTTCCTCGACAATTCTGCCTAAAGTAAAAGGGCCTGCCTGCAATTATTTTATCACTGGTCATAGGATAAGTGAAATAGTTAAACACAGTAGTTAATACAATTAATAAATTGTTTTATAAACTTTTATTGAATACTCATTGCATATATATAATTTTATGAATTTGTCGTGGAGCTACTAACTTCCTTAATTGACATTGGATGAACCTGATGACTAACTCTAGCTCATATAAATGGAATACTAATGCTAAGACTTGAATTTACCTAATCTGATTCTAAAACCCATAAACTTAACTACACTATTCTACCTCCAAAAACCTAAATCCAAGTTTCCATTCCATCATATCCTTCCCAGGGTGTATAATTTATTAGGTTACTCTCTTCATGTGCCAGTTCCGTTTTCATAAGTATTAAGTACTGCAGTAGATTGAATTAGGTACGTCAACAAATGCATGTTCTTAGTTTTATCCAGTGTTCCTGAGGTGTGAAGCCAATCTAAATAAGACCTTCTGAAGACGTTATTTTTAGTTAAGGTGTGATCAGCTAACTCAGGGTAGGTCAATGCATATCACTGCAGGCTTTTACAAGTGAAGAAAAAAGAAACTGGAGTCAGACAAAGCTGCAGGGAATTGGAGGAGGTCAGTGGAAACAGGGAAAAACTGACAGATGTAAGGAGAGTGAGAAATCACCATGTGAAGAGATGGAGATACAAGCCAAGGAATGCTAAAGAGATACAAACCAAAATGCTGGAGACTCTAGGTGAAAGAACACCTTGACAGTGTCTTGACTTTGGACTTCCAATCTTATAACCCTGAGTCAATAAATTCCTGCTAAGTTAAAACTAGTTTGTAGTTTTTGTGATAGCAGATATGGCAATGTCAGACAAATACTAATGCAGTTAGTGCATTTAGAGGTAAACAAATGTTAGCTGCTATTAGTCTTAGTTTTCACATAAAAACTAGAAAATTTCTGTTGAACCTTTAAGATTCCTCTGCTGAATAAAAAAAGTATTTGCAAAGTTCCCTTGAGGCACTGGGGAAAAGAAGGAAGCTTTAAACTTCCCTACCTAGGGAACTCCTGATATTCACACAAGCATGGGGATAACCAATTTAATAGACTGAGTCCTCACTGGGACTCACCTCTATGAAACTTATTCCTACAAAAGGAGAGGTTAAGCCTACTTACAATTTTGCCAAAGAATTGCCTCCAGACCTCTTTTGTTGCTCAGATGTGGCCTCTCTCTCTAAGCCAACTTGGCAGGTGAACTCACTGCCCTCCCTGCTATGTGGACATGACTACCAGGGGTGTAAATCTCCCTGTCAACATGGGACAGAAATCTTGAGATGAGCCTGGACCCAGCATCAAGGGTTTGAGAAAACCTCAACCAAAAGTGGAAGAGAAAAATGAGTCAAAATAAAGTTTCAGGGGATGAGAGGTTTCAAATAGACTCAAGAGGTTATTCTGGAGGTTATTATTACGCATTATATAGATATTCCTTTCTGGTTTTTAGTGTACTAGAATAGTTAGATGGAAATAGCTGAAATTGTTGAATTGTATTCCAGTAGCCTTGATTTTTAAAAATATTTTTATCAGTAAATCTTCACACGCATACATTCCCTACCTGGTGTTCAGCAGGTCACATAAATAACAGAGATGATATGAGGTTAAAAAAAGGGGGGCTAGATTGCATTGAGAGGTAGGGATAAGGGATATGGGATGTATGAATTTATCTTTTTTCTTTTTACTTCTTTTTCTGTACTGTTGCAAATGTTCTAAAAAGTATCATGGTGATGAACACACAACTATGTGATAATATTGTGAGCCCCTGATTATATAATTTGGATGGACTGTTTGACATGTAGGGATATCTCAAATATGTATGTATATGTGTGTATATATGTGTATATATGTACATAAATAAAGGGTTTCACAACTAATTTTTTTCTTTTCTAGTTTTTTAATATGGTGAATTATATTGATTTATTTTTTATTTTTGTAAACTTTTTTATTGTGTAGTATAACATATATGCAAAGCAAACAAATAAAAAAGCAATAGATTTCAAAGCCCTCTTCAACAAGTGGTTAAAGGAGAGATCCAGGAGTTTGTCATGGGCTATGATACGATCCTCTTTCCTTCTAGCTGCTCCAGAATATAGGAGGCTAGAGGGCTTAAATACTTTTTTATCATCACAATCGACTTTTTTTTCCTTCTTTTTTTGTGAACAATAGCATATAAACAAAAAAGCCATAAATTTCCAAGCACGGCACCACAATTAGTTGCAGAACATATTTCACACTTTGACATGGGTTACAGTTTCACAATTTTAGGTTTTTACTTCTAGCTGCTCCAAAATACTGGAGACTAAAAGAGGTATCAGTTTAATGATTCAGCATTCATAGTCATTTGTTAAGTCCTATCATCTATGTATAATTCCACCATCACCTTTGATCTTTCCATCCCTCTCTTTAGGGGTATTTGGGCTATGGCCATTTTAACATTTTCATATTAGAAAGGTCTGTCACTAATATGGGGTAGGGAGATGGAACCGTTTGATGTTCTACAGAGGCTGGGCCCTCTAGGTTTCAGGATTGCCTGAAGCCAGGAAAGAACCATAGAATAGATTCTTACTTACAGACTTGAAAGGAAGCATAGCCCTGCTGAAACCCTGCTTTTGGACTTTTAGTCTCCAACTTGTGAGCCAATAAATTTCTGTGGCTTTAAGCCACCCAATTTGTGGTATGTGGTTATGGCAGCCACAGGAAACTAACACAGACAGTAAGCTAGTTTTGATAGCTGGATTATCAGTTTTTAAATTCTGTTTTTCTTAGATCTTAAGTTGCTCATTAGGACAATGATGCCTGTTAGAAATGCTCCTGGATATTGAGATACAGTTAATTAATGCTGGTTATTCCATTCCTATGGTGTGCGCTCTCACATACCTGACTCTGTCATCTGCATTTGCTAGGATTTGCTATCTATTTAGTTCATTTTTTAAACTTTCTAAAATTCACCAATGTTTTATAATAAATTAATATAGGTAGAAAAGATACACAAGAGGCACTTCTAATTTTTGCATCCTGTATTAACTGTTTCCTCTGCTGAAACATTCTACCACTAGATACTTTCATGCTGATTCCTCAATGAGCTTCAAGGTAAATTTCACTTCTTTAATGACTTTATCTTAAATGACTTACTTCAAAGTACAACCCACCTCCTCCTTCTTATTCTCTGGATTGTCCTTACTCTGTTCTTTTTCTTCCTACAGAAAGTTAAATTCTGACACATTACAGAGTTTTCTTATAAAATAGTATCTCTCTCCCTATTCACCCATGACTATTATAGCGAAAGTTCTGCAAAGGTATTGATTTTTGTTTGATTTACTGATCTATGCTCAAATGCTTGTCTCAAAATCAGTGTTCAATTTAAAGAGTTGTTAAATGCAAGAATGAATCTCCAGTTGCAATTAAATGACTGAATACAAGAGGAAACAAGTCAAAGTTACATCTGTGTATGAATGATGGCTGAAGGAGGAGGGAATAACGGAGGAGTGATGCTTGTGAAAGGAGAAAAGGAAGGAAGTGTTGGATAAGAACAGCACCAGGGTGTAGCACATTGGTGAGGAAGCCTCCAACAGCAGGATGGCCACCCAGGGTGGGAAGGAGGTCTGCTTCAAAGGGAGCAATGGGGGCATCCGCTCAGACTCCTGTAAACTGTCATTGGGGAAATCCTAAAGCCTCTAGTGAGCACAAGCCCAGGAGAAGAAGCATGCTCCCTGACTCTGCACAGTTAGATAAGACTAAACAGTTTCAGATAAGACAGTGAGGACCCTGCAGTTTCTATTAGGCTTGGGCTATTATGCTTGATAGGACTAAACTCTAAAGAGCCCACCAGCCAAAGCAGAGCCAATTTTCAAAGACAGGGAAAGGTGCTTTCTGCCTTGGTTTGTTTGTTTTGATTAGTTCTTGGCATTCAAGAAAATCTTTATAGATATCACTAACTAGATTCAAGCATAAGGGATGGCTGAGGGAATAAATTCTAGAGTTAACACTTTAACATGCTAAAGTATACAGTGTACAACAAAAGTTTAGAATATAAACAGAAACCAGAAAATAATGGCCCATCCAAAGGAACAAGATAAATATATATTTATTTTATATAATATATAAACTATAAACTAGGAAGACAAGGCTTTGAACTTAGCAGACTGAGACTTTAAAATAATTTTCCTTAGTATGTTCAAGGAGATAAAGGAAATCAGAGAGAAAGAATTAAAAGATATAAGGAAAACCATGAATGAAAAATATTCTCTTCCATAAATGGTGCTAGGACAACTGGGCGTCCATGTGCAAAGGAATGTTGTGTATCCCAACCTCAAACCATATACAAAAGTCAAGTCGAAATGGGTCATAGATTTAACTATGAAAACCCAGAGCTCTAAAAGTTCTGGAAGAAAATGTAAGGAATCATCTTAAAGGCCTTGTGTTTAGCAATGGCTTCTTAGACTTTAAACCCAAAGCACAAGCAAAAAGAAAAAAAAAAGTAGATAAATGGGATTTCATCAAATTTAATGTTTGCCCCCAAAGGATTTTCTCGTGAAAGTAAGAAGACAACCTACACATGGGAGAAAACATATGGAAAACATATCTGTGATAGTTATGGTCAGGCGTCAGCGTGGCCAGGTGGTGATGCCCGCTGTTCTGTTGCTGTGGACCTAAGTTACTAGCATGTGAAATTCATCTATGGCTTGTTACATCTGCAGTTGGCTAAGGGGAGAGCCTACTGCAGTGAGTGACATTTAAGTAGCTGGAGGCTTAGAAAAGAGGTCAGAAGAGAGCTCTGCAGCCAAGCATACCTCACCTCACACTGGGAACTCAGACCCAGACATTTGGAGATGCAGAAAGGAATCATCCCAGGGAAGGCCCTTTGAACCCAGAAGCCAGGAGACATCTGCCGTGCGCCTTCCCATGCGACATAAAAATCCAGAGGAAAGCTAGTCGCCTTTCCTCTGAAAAGCTATAAATGTGTAACTAAGTCAGTCCCTTTATTAAAAGTCAATCCATCTCTGGTGTGCTGTATTCTGGCAGCTTCAACAAACTAAAACAATACCCGATAAGGTTTTAATATCCAGAATATGTAAAGAACTTCTTCAACTTAATGAAAAAACATACAACTCATTCTTTAAAAATGGGGAAAAGACTTGGATAGACATTTCTCTGAAGGAGACCTACAAATGGCCAAAAAAAAAAAAAAACACCTAAAAATATGCTCAATATCACTATTAGGGAAATGTAAATCAAAACCACAATGAGAAACCATTTCATACCCATTGCAATTGGAATGGAAATGGAAAATTATAAGTATTGAGGCGGATGTGGAGCAATAGGAACACTCATTCATTGTTGGTGGGAATGTAAAATGGTGCCGGCACTGTGGAAGGGTTTGGTGATTCCTCAGAGACTTAAGCATAGAATTACCATACGACCTGGCAATCCCATAGCTAGGTATATACTCAAAAGATTTAAAACAGGAATTTGAACAGATATGTGCACAAGAGTGTTCATAGGAGTTTTATTCACAATTGCCAAAAGACAGAATCAACCCAAATGCCCATCAATGGATGAATGGGTAAATGAAATGCTGTTCACGCGTACAATACAATGCTATTCAGGCATAAAAAAGAATGAAATTCTGACACATGTGACAATGTGGGATGACCTTGAAGATAACATATCAAGTGAAATAAGCCAGACACAAAAAGATAAATAGAGTATGACCTCACTGATATGAAATAATTAGGATAAGCAAACTCATAGAGTCAGAATGTAGAGTATCAGTTACTGTGGGGTGGAGTCAGTGTGGAGAATGGAGAGTTAGGTTTAAATTGTACAGAATTTCCATTTGGTTGATTGTAAAATTTTGGTAATGGATGGTGATGTTGTGAGCACAGTACTGTGAATGTAATTAACAGCACTGTCATATATTTGAATGTGGTTAAAAGGGGAAATGAGTATGTATGTTACCAGATTAAAACTTAAAATGCATAGGATTGTATAACAAATCAACCCTATTGTGAACAATGGGCTATAGTTAATAGTACAATTATAAGAAATGTTCTTTCGTGACTTTTAACAAATGTATCACACTAAGGTGAGTTGTTAGTAAAAGGGTGTATGTGGGAACACTTTTCATACATGTTTTTTTCTGTAAGCCTACAATTTCTCTAATAAAACCAAAATTAAAAAAGAGAGACATGGAGCATCAGGTAAGAATTTCTAAAATATCTTAATCTAACTTTCATAAGAGAATAAAGAAAACAGGAAAGAGGCACTATTGGAAGATATAGCAGTTGAGATATTGCTAGAATTATTGAGTGATTCTAATACTTATAATCAGGAGGAACAACATATCTCATATTGGATAAATAAAACTAAACCACTAGGGTGCAAGGGTATTTTGGTGGTAGAATTCTCACCGGCCATGTGGGAGACCGGGTTGAATTCCCAGCCCAAGCACCTCCTCCCCAAACAAACAAACACGCAAACAAACAAATAAACAAAAAACAAAACAACCAAAATTCAACAAATGGTGCAGCAATAATGGGATACTCACATGGAAGAAGAATAAAATGTGACCCCGCCATACAGCCTACATAAAATAACAATAAACCATCAACAGTTCCAAGTCAAGACACAATATGTTATGGCAGCCAAAGATACTGAGCAAATTAGCCATGTCTTATAAATTTCTTGACAGGAAGAAAAGGAGCCAGAAATCAGTAGTATAATATATCAAAGAGCAAAATGTCCACCTAGAATTGTAAGATGACATATATATATTTTTCAGATGAAGAATGTCAAAATAGAGTAGTTTATTGGCAACAAACTCTTACTAAGAAATTTATGATTATAAATACTACAGAAAGAAAGAAAAAAATTTCAATGGTTGAACCTAAAACCAAGGATCATTGACTCAAGAAAATAATAAAACTTGAAGGTAAATCTAACAAATATTAAATGTATATAAAAATATAATTATGTTAATTTATGGAGCTGAAATTAAAGATAAACATAAAATCTTTACAACTGGTAGAAATTAAGATACATGTAAAACATTTAACAGCAATTGCTCCCTTAATTGAATAAAAGGATAAAGTTACAGCATTTTAAGATCTTCTATTGTCTATGAAAATGAAATTATTTAGACTGCCTTTAGTCTTTTTTCAATTAAATGTTTATATGAAATTGAATGCGGCAACCATTACACAACATTAATTCTAAGTTATGTTCACGCAATAATATATCTTCTATTTAAATAGAGCAAAATATCAACAAAGCTACAAAAGAAAATAAGAAATCCACTTGATAAAGCATTTCAACACAACTTTTTCAGTGATGTAGACATTCAAGGAGATGAAAATCAGTACTGTAAAGGATTTGAACAACACAGTTCACATGTTTGATCCAATGTTCATTTATGAAACCCTATACTGAATAAGAGAGGATAAACATTTTAAGTACACTCTTAATATTCTTTAAAAAGTTTAAAGTTTTAGAACATACATCATAAATGCCTAGTATCCAACATGTTGTGACTAATTTAGAAATCAATAACAAAAGACAAGTGAAATAAATAAAACAACCAATCAAGGTTTGAAATTAAGGAAAGTGAAAAAAAAAAGCAAACACTTCTAAATAACCTCGATTTCTTTTGACAAAGAAATAGAAAATAATTAAAACATTGTAAGAATGCAACTCTATCATACCTTGTGTAGTATTTAACCAAACTTATTTTTAAAGGAAGGTATTTTATTACCTTCAATGTTAATAATAGAAAGATAGTCTATTGTTATATATCTAACATTAAAACAAAAATAAATGCAGACTAAATTCAAAAGGACAAATAGAAGAAAATTAAATTTTGAAACAAATTAATAAATAGAAAACAGACATAGAGGAAGTCAGAAAAGTCAATATTTTAATAGATTAATAGAAAATAGTCAAATATCTGGTAAGCTTGACTTCCCAAAAGAAAGATACACTAAGCAATATTGTAAATTAAAAAAGGGAAATAATCACAAATGAACCTGAGATTTTACAAAAATAGTAGTAAGAGAATATCATAAGATACTTACCTCAAACATTTGAAAAATAGGTTAAATGAACACATTTTTAGAAAAACAACTATTATTGAAATGACAAAGAAATGAGAAATCTTATGTGTTCTATCACTACTCAAAAATGGGATTTAAAAAAAATTTCAACTCATAATAAAAATTAGATCTACATAGTTTACAGGTAAATGTCACAAATTATTCAAACATACTATGCAATTGTGTTGCTATACAAAGCATTTTAAGTTTTGAGCTGCTGATTTTGTTAGCATTCATTTATTTAGAATACAAAATAAGAATATCATAGTAAAGAAATGATCACACATTCACTAGTATAAAATTTTCTTGAAAGTTCACCTGTTGAAAAGCTAGGTAAGAAAACTGGAAGTGAAGATTTATTTTATTTTACTTTATCAAGTTGTGGTTGAAAATGACAAATTTGAAAATAAAAAAGGAAATAATCTTTACTAGAGACTTTGTAAAAATACAGCTTCACTTCTTATTGTTGCTGAGAGACAAATACATAAACCAGTGGAATAAAATGAGACTTGCGCATTTAATTCAGAATTTGACAGTTTTTTTTTCATCTGAGTCCTTGTTCTTTCTCTGCTTTTTTTTTCTTTTTGCAAATATACTAAAAAACACAGAACACACATCTACATTGAAAAACCTTAAGATACACTTGACTAAGTACTTTAGGATACAGAAATAAGAAAAGAAATAAAGCCCTTAAAAGAATTAGATGCAGCTATTTTTTCCTTGATTGTGCCTATAATATGAATGAGTAACAGTTATATAAATCATATGTTACTATTTGCTATGACTTAATAATATTTGTTTGTAAAAACTGCTATTTCTCAGTTCATTAATTGGACTTCAACATATTTTCTTAATGATATTTTAGTGGAGGGAGTGGAAAGTGAAAATAACTTTGTTGTGGAGATATTAAAGAAGAAACAATCCATTGGAATTGAAGAAACTCACCAGATTTCCTCTCTGTTGCCACCAGGGACTGAGGCTGATTTCCTCTGGGTGCAATTTCCTTTCATCCTTGGTCTTCAAAATTTGAATTCAGACCTTTAAATCCACACAATTATTAATTTCATTGTTAATATGAATAATTCAAGTATAATTTTTCCTCCTTTACACTTAGACAGGCTCATTGAGCACTTACTGTATAAAAGATAGGAACATGCCTCTTAGGATTTAGTACCTTTATAATCATCAATGCATAAATATATTTTCAATTATAATTTAGTATAATATAGGGACTCCTGCATACAATTAGGACATGGTTTCTTTCATGCAATTGTATTTACAACAGATGGGAGTTTTAAGAGTTGTAAGAATGTGACTGGATATTTCTGGTTGATTTATTGTGCTATTGATATTGTGCAGGTGAGAACCCCATCTTTTTCCTCATAAATATATTTACTTATCCATTTTCTCTTTTAAGACCCAATCCATTTTTTTTTCACAAACAACTGAAGGTTACAAAGACTTCCTTCTTGACATTTTATCTTGAGATGCATCAATTGAGAAAAATTAAAGTTAAATCTCTTGAAAAGAACAGAATGCCTAAATAGAGAAAACCTACTGGTTTTCTTAATACAGTAGTCGTCCTTGAACTTTACAAGGTTGGTTAAATTTTTAAAGTTGAAAAATTTTCCTGTGTGAAGTCATCGTAGGATATGTTTCCTAGCTGCTGTACTTCTTTATACTTCCAGCATTTCCAATTAATAATTGCTTCTCATCGTCTCTCTCTGAAATTGTACTACAAATACTTTTACTTTTACTATTTTTATTACTATTACTTTTTAAATTTTACTATTACTTTATTACTATTACTATTATAATTAGCAGTTAATATTTCATTGCTTGGGAGTGGTCTAAAACGTTTTAGATATACTAAGTTGTTAAATCTTCCCAAGTAGCAAAATGATATTGTAGATTGTAGAGTATGTTGTTATAAGGTATGTTGTGAGAACATAAGCTCAAGCACAACAGAGAGGTCTCAACAAATGACCACTTTGTTACTTACACAGCATAACGGGCCCAAATGAGAAGGTTGCATCATGGCCAGTCCCTGGGGAGGCTAATTGCCCAGGTCAGGGTCAGTGGACCGTGGCTCTGCATGTCCTGCTTGAAAGCTGGATTTTCACACCCCTCCAGGGGGAGGGATCCCTGCCACCGAACAACAGGCATGTACCAAACAACCTCTGTTCAGAGTTCCCTGCCTGACCAGCAGCCAGGGCTGGTTTGTTCCTTGTTTGGGATTCAAGGTACTGTCAGGACACTCTGTCTCTGGGTAGCTTGTTTCTCACAGTTCAGAGTTAATATCTCCCCAGATTATGAAATGGACACATACTGAAACACATGCATGAAAAGAAGCAAGAAGGGAAAAGGAGCGGGTTTGGCCAAAGCTGGGAGATGGTTGCTGAACATGTCCGTGACTTCCCCGGCAGAGGTATGATTAGATTCATGCATTAGGGATGAGGAAACTGAAGCACAGAAAGGGTAAGTACTGTAAAGATTAGGTCACACAACTAACAAAAGGTAGACCCAGAGAGGAAATATAACTCTCTTATCCACAGGGTCTAGTCCAGTCTCTGGCACTCAATATTTGATGAATGAGCCAATGAAGGAGTGCAAGTTTAAGAAACACAATTTTGAGGTTTGCACACCAGATTTCCTTGATTAGCCAGATCCAAGAAATGATGCAATGCCCCCCAAAAGTTAATTTTATGAGAGCTCTAAGGAGTGTGACTTTTCAATAAAGACTTGGTCATGACCATATGGATACAATAAATGTACTACAATACAGCCAACCTTCAAATGTATGCATTCTTCAGATAAATGCAGCTTTTTCTTATAATTGATTTGACCTTGGATCGAAGAGTAAAATTAGATTCACTGCCTATCAAATAAGGTCAGAAGTTAATACTGAGGTTTCCTGTACCCAACTAATAGATAAAATCATCATGTCTGCAGACGTGAATGAAGGTCACTTATATTCGAAGAAGTGCACATCACCATTTGCATGGAGAGTCAAAGAACTGAAATGGGTCTATGAAGTCATTTTTAGAAACAGTCACAATTAAGGGAAACCAAAGAAGAGAAAGAGAAGAAACAGTTGAATGTGCATTTTAGTGATAAAGTAGAGAAGAAATGAAGATGACATTATTACTAAAAAAAGTAATATAGATATAGAAGTGTTTCAATATCTCTGAAATGTTTAAAATGCACACTATTTTTGAACTCTTGTGGGAAACTTATGAGACCAATTGAAATCAACTAATTCCACATCACCAATTTTTCTTCTATCTAGACAAAACAATATTCTGATATAGCAATACACACTTTGATCTTAGTTAAACATTTTGGCATAAATGAGATAACACCCTACATGATTCTCCTATATTCCTATGTTACTAGGAAAGCCTGAATTTGATTTCAACATCAAAGCCAACAAAGACGTAAAATAAGGCAGTTTATTTTTATTTCTAATCTTGTAATTGTGCAATACTTCAGTTTTAAAGAAAGAAAGAAAGAAAAAAACAATTTTTGAAATTACACAGCTCAGTGTTTATATATTTTCCTTATAACAAAAAGAGTATCCAATATTATAAGCCAAAAGAGACATGGGGAGATGAAGACATGTACTTAAAAGCAAGTGCAATTTGTTTTAAATTAAACATGCTAAAAATGCAATATTTTAAATGTAAAGCAATTTTACAGGGTAACACTATTTTAATTTAAAATGTCTGCTCTGGGGTATTGCAGATGGCATATATTATCTTTGATAAAGTTTTATATGAGCAAGTAACCAATGTAAATTACAGATGTAAGATAAATTATGTAGACCTTGGCAGATTTTCTTCATTATGATCTATCAGTGTAAGCCGAGCATTGTAGTCATCGTGTCCACAAACCTTCCCTAAAATGGGACCCTTTGTAAAGGGTTCTAAATCCAATCAAACAATTTATTCCAATTCTATTGTCTCAAAATTGTGGAGATGAAAGTCCCATCTCACAGGAAAGATCCCCTTAGGTGCATTAGGCGCAGTTTGACAGTCTGCGCAAATGCAGAGACGTTAGGCTAAGTGGCTGCATGTGTGTGCACATGTTTAGTGTTAAGGCCATAAAGCAAACATTAGCAATCAAGACCATCACATTGATTATGGAGCATATGTCTGCCAGGACCCCACGAAATCTGGACAACAGCTTGGGGAAGATTCAGACCGACTCTTGTACATTATGTCTCATTCTTAATTGCCAGAGATTGCGCTCAAATGCTAAACTCACTCACAAACTACCTACAAATTCATCCCTACCTTTGTTAGAACCAAGAAGTGACAATTAAAAATCTGTGAAACCACTGAGCTCCATCATGCTTAACCAAAAGAGAGGAACCAGCAAGTGCTTGAAACCCAGCGGACTCTCCCGACACGTCTAGTTAAGGTAGTGCCTGATTTACTAGTATGCATCGCTCTGTGTGCAGACGCTCGCTGTCCTAGCTGTGTCGTGTAGGACAAGGGTTTGCACGTGTACAGAGAGCATGTTCCCACCAGGCACGGTCATTTTTGGCAACTCAGGGACAATAACAATGCTGTTTTCTTTGGTTATTATGGTTTCAGAAAAACCTTTCCAAACATCTAAGTTACATATTCAATGAAGTCTGCACAGTTATGATTATCCCAATAATCTATGCCAAAATAGTCATTGTAGTTGATTATCTAGAACACTGATTTTCACATTTCCTCCCTTCCTTCCTTCCTTCCTTCCTTCCTTCCTTCCTTCCTTCCTTCCTTCCTTCCCTCCCTTTGCAATCAGTGACACCCTTTATTCAAACAAATCCTGCACCGACGAAGCAGATAAGAGAAAAGCTTCGGTGGTCAAAGTGTGGGTGGGGTGGGAGTGGGGATTTCCCCTTCTTTGACCACTGTCTCATTCCTCCACGGCCCTGAGGCATCTCTTAATTACTTTAGGGATATGTGCAACACAGTGTGGAAACTGCTGATGTCTAGGAGGAAAGACAGGGCAGGAGTTTCCTCTCCTTGCTCTGGACTAGTTTTCAAAAGAACTTGAGGTCATTCCTGTGGAGACACAA
>PVIY010004740.1:0-24494 GCA_004026745.1 Myrmecophaga tridactyla
GTGAAAAGCTTGCCAATAAGCAGTACTAAAGTTTGAAAGCTCATAAAATATAATAACAAGAAATATTAATAGGAAATTGACTATTTCCGTAGGTTAAATGAGCTCACACATATAAAGAACAAACAACTATCAATAATAATAATCCCATATGAGTCACAAACTTCCCCATCAGTCACACTACCCAATCCAAATGAAGAATTTGGTAAAGTTTTTCTTTTATTTTACCAAGACATAGTACTGTTATGATCTTTAAACCTAATATACCCTTTTTGTCAAGGAAATTTGCTCTTAGTTTCAAATTTTCTACCAAACTTTCACATTTTATATTTTACAATATTAGCCTAGAGTTAATTCCCACTTAAAATGCTTGCATCCATATAAATATATTCATTTAATTCTAGCTTTAAAAACTTTAGCCTAGGGCGGTGTGATGGTGGCTCAGTGGCAGAGTTCTCGCCCGCCATGTCAAAGACCCGGGTTCGATTTCTGGTGCCTGCCCATGGCAAAAAAAAAAAAAATCCTAAAGCAATTTTATCATTTATGAAGAAGATATTATTGATATGATATTTGAATATGATCTACACAACAGAAAGTTTATTGTTACTTTCACACACATAAAATGCATTTAAGATGATTTTAACATTATATATGATCATAGTTTTTTAAATATTTAAAATTCTATAAACAACGATTTTTTCTCACAGTAACAATCTCATGAAGAACTTGAGTTTTGTTCTTTTACAATTTTTCTATTGTTTGTTAAAATGCCTTTTACTGAAAGGGTGTATGACAGAGATATTTCATTCTTATTATCACATTAAATTTTAACAAGATTTATTTTTTCGATAAGTTTACATGCATTTTTCATATTGTTTTTCAATTTAGGCAAGTACTGTCATTGTGCTTCGCATTTAAAGATCGATATTCATCTGTCTCTCCAGACAATTCTTGTTTTAAATTACCTTTTACTGTATATAAATGATTTAAGGGAGATTGATAATGTTTAAAAATTTGCATTTCAATATAACAAGACCAATCTATACCTAAATTAGCCAAAATTAATATTGATAATTCTGAGTGTGATATCATTCTCTGCCATACAACAATTTTCTTTAAAGTTTTCTTAAGTCATTACGTACATTTTTGAAGAGTACTAATCTTTTCTTTCACATGATTGTTTCTGTTTCCCACAGGTTACTTTTACATATGTGCATTTACATATTCTTCATAGCAGATCAATTTCTATGTTGCTTTATAATTTTATTCCAATCATTAACATGCAACTCACTGTCTTCAAAAGGACACAGTCTTACCATATGGCTCTCTGCTTTTCTCTCATGCTGTTAATTTCTTTTTGTTTAAAAGAATATTGAATAACACATATAAATGGTAAAGCATACACTCTTAGTATCACACTCAGTTTGCTTTCACAAATAAATTCAACTGTTCACTCAACATCCTGATTAAGAATCAGATTATTATTACAATAGTATCAGTAATTTTGGCCCAACGATTTCAACAAAAAATATGTAGGAGACTTTGCTGTTTATTAATTCTGCTATAAATTACTAAATGTTAAGTTTTAAATGATCAGAAAAAGAATTGTATTCATATTTTCCTGAATATTTTGGCAAAGCTTGTATAAGCTTTCATCATAGAAAAGAACAGTAACACACTTTGCAACGGTGATTAAAAGCCAGTTTCATGGGCATCAGGTAGGATTATGCAGTGGCCTGAGTAATGACGTGTCCAGCATTAAATAAATGGTATTAAGGAATTGCCAAGACAAAAATATTGATACCATTGCAAAACAAAAATATGTGGAAGAACAATGGCTTTGCAAATAATAACAGATTATCTTTTTTTCACATCTTGAGAAATATGAATTATCCTGGAATCTTGCATTTAATAATAAAGAACATAGTAAGATGGTTTCTGGACCTGGACAAGAAAAGATTTCTGGATAATACAAAGAAATTTCATGTGCACTGATTAGGCAATAAAAGAATATACTCATTGATAAATCATGGAACACATGCCTTTTCATTGTGTTCTTTAATTAAATTGTTTGCACAGACAGTGACCCTGTGAAAATATCTCCACTGAGCCATGTACAACTGGGCAGGAAGCCTGTTTCTTGTCTGCAGTGGCACCTTTTATCATCTTATTTACCACACAATGTTTTAATTATTTTTTTGCCTGTTATTTTATTACTAAAGGACAGAATACTGTCTATTTTGTTTACTCTTGTGTATCTTGTGTCAAAAATTAGGTATGCTCTTTATGAATATTTCTGTGGGGAATAAAGGAAACATTATCCTCAAACAGAGCTGTGAAGACCTGAGAAAATATTTCAAGTACAGACATCTTCATGAGGCCATATATGAGATTGGCATAAGAAAAATCCAGTCATGATTACAAAAAACTGAAATGAAGTTCAGTGAGGAACTAAATGTGGAATAGCCTTTAATGTAATGACTAGATGATTTAGTAAGAGTCAAAAGATGGTCAAAATTACAAAGCATGCAAATTTATCAGAGCCAGGCACCTTATAGAATTTGCCCTTTTTAGGTGTGGAAAGAATCTCATTTCTGTGTTTCTTATGGAAATATTTCAATTTGTAGCTTTTAAACAATTCATTTTAAAGTGCTTCAACAATAAGTCGAATGTTAGACTATCATACTTTTTAGGGAAACTTTATTTCTCCCTTTAAGTTTTGTGTCCCAATGTGGTTTACTAAGGTCACTGGAAGAAGTCAAAATCATATTTATTACTCAGCATAAGGATTAGATTTTTTCAGAAAGCTGTCCAATTTCCAACACTACATAGCTCAGGTGATATCATTAATACTTTAATAAGAATGCTTAATGCATATCATGCCCATCTATCTTACAATTATTCAAAGTAATATGCATAAATAGTGCATGAGTAAATATAACTTTATAATTCCAGAGTTTCACATTAAGCAATACTATCTATTTAGTCTCATATCATGCTATTTGAAAGATTAACCAAAGGTAAGAAAAATGCCCAGGCTTACCCAGATATTCACCAGAATATCCAAAATTCTCAATAAATGCCCTTGATCCGCGTCAAATTTCCATATTCCTTCCTCACTCCTCTTGCCCCAAGTGTCCGATATTTTTAGCTCAGATCTCCCAAGGTCCAAACATGCATTGCGAATTTCCTTTGGCCAATAATTTGCATTGTTGCTTATTAGTCTGATGTCTTATGACAGAAAATAGCTGAAATATTATTGTAAATCTTTTAGATATTGTTTTTCCCTTCTTGGGCATTTATAATTGCATAATGAAAGTATGTCTGCAGCAATTTGCTTTCCATAGCAATATGGCCTCTTATTATGACTATCTATATATGTGTGCCTCCCTTACAAGATTGTCATCTCCTTAGTGTTTTCAACCATGTCTTATTTGTCATTTTATATGCAGTGCCTAAATTGGAGCAAATACTTAATAAAGGTTTATTAAATGAAGGAAGAAAAGGAGAGTAGGAAAAGGAGAGGTAGGATCTGACTCATAATGCACACTGGTGATGATTAAAGAAACTTCTTTTGATTTTTCAACTATATTAGTTTTCATAAAACACACTATCAGACAGAAAATTAACACCTATTATTTTATATATCATATATGTATGTACAGATTATTAAAAATGTTTGAAAAATAGTTTAAGACAAATAAATACATATTTATAGAGGTTTTGCTCCTCACAATTTCTAAACTGCATTGCATGGGAGTCTCTAGACTGATTGAAGTTTTCTTTGTTCTCATATATCATCATGTGTTACCTTGTCAACTCTTCTTGACATTGTTGTACAAGGCATAACAGCTTTTGAGAGTGCCCACATCATAGTTAGCTTCTAATATTGTAGTCACTAAGAGAATTCTACTAATGGTCCTAGTCAGTTGTGCTATATGCTATTTTATTATCAATTCACTGAGCGTATGCTATATTGCCTTCTTTGTATGGTGTCTCACTTAGGCACCTGGGTACGGATCGAGCACAGATATCGTCCCCAAAACAGCAATATTTCCTCATACTTGTACCCGAAGCCATCTCTCTTTGGGGAAAAAAAATCAGAAGAGTATCGTGTTAGGCTTTATAAATATCCTCCAAAACAAATTCCCTAAATACCTCTGTCTCTTTTCTGTGTGTCTTTTAAAGAATGCCTTCTTCTCCAGGATTCTGTGTTCTGGTTGTCCCAAGGAAACTGGATAACAGTGAGGAAATAATGTCATGCCATTATATTTTATTTTCAGATCTTTGTCAAAGCCAGGCTGGGTGCATCCATCACAGAGATTCTTATTTTACTTTTATATCCAGATGATTGGAGAGGTTGAGTGGAGCTTAGTCATTAGTAAATGCCACATGCTTTCCTGCTTACATGCTTTATTCTGATTCTAACCTTATTACTTAATGGAATTATGTGAATAAAGTCAAGAGCTTCTCCTTAGTTCACCCCTTTATTGTTGTACCTAACAATAATCCTCGATTTCTTTTTATGACAAAAAGCTTTTCGAGGTTGAAGGAAAATGCATATTCTTTACAATGCTCATAATGTATTTTTTAACAGTATTGTAGTGACATACAGAATATTTCCAGGTGCCTTTACAGGGAACAAAATGGTAATAAGACATTCTCAAACCTATTTTTAAAATTACTGCAATTGTGAAAAGGAAAGACGCCCACTCACACATACACACATATACACACATCAACTCACTGTTATCAATTTATAACCGATATTGCCTATAAAAAGAAGGAAAATTAAATAAGCTCTAAAACCTATTAAATAGGAAGTCTACTAGTCACCTTCTGGAAAACATTAGATGTCTATTCCTTTTAACATATCGATGACATTTTAACTTAGGCAATTAATGCCTTAAGGTGTGGAAGAAATTTATAATTTGGGGGTAGTTTTGTTTTATCTGAAGTTAAAGAGCATCTCCTTTCCCCAACATGATGACACAACGAACAGCATACCTTTTCCTTTCTACTTTCTACATACCTTTTCTTTTTACTCATGGTAAACAGTGCAGACAAGAAACAGGCTTCCTGCCCAGTTGTACAGGGCTCAGGGAAGATATTTTCACAGGGTCACTATCTTTGCAAACAATTTAATTAAAGAACACATTGAAAAGGCATGTGTTCCATGATTTATTAATGAATATTCAGAATAATGAGTAAAGGAGAAGAGTGTAGATATTTATTTATTGCCTAATCAGTGCACATGAAATTTCTTTGTATTATCCAGAAATCTTTTCTTGTCTTTTTTCTGATGCAATGCCTTTCATTTACAGTATATAATGGAGAATGTGCACCCAATTGGCAGAAGACGGTCATAACAAGCTCTATGGAACCAATTTAGTTATTTTTCTAAATGCATGTTTGTTGAAAGATACTCAAAGAGAACTGCTAAGTAGAGCTTTTAGATGTGTTTTATTTTAATCAGAATCATAAAGAAATGACAAAAAATTCCTTAATTTTATTTTATGAACACATCTTTTTATCCCAATACTTTTAGCTATCTAACTGTGTTACATTTATACATCAGTAATGACATAATAAGAAAATTATTTCCTGCTATATATAAAAGAGAGCTTTATATACTGTTACATTATTACAAGAAATCAAATCCATATTTAACATACGTACTGTTCTTGTTAAAATATCACAATGGCATAATTCATGCAGATTTTGTGAATGGTTCAGAATGGTAAGTGTAAATGAAACAGTGCATATTTTTATATATTTGTGTACATTAAATTTCCATTGTGCATGTCCATTCAGAATATCTATTAAATTAACCATTTGCACAAGCCCTGACGTTGTTTAATAGGAAGCGGTTTCAAGTGATTTAAAAGGCTTAAAAACTATTCAAATACATATACTCAAATTCTGCTGGTAAAAAATATTTAAAATTAATAAAGATTATGCCGGGATTATGCCAAAAATCAAAATCTTTTTCAAATTAATCTCATCTAAACCTCATAACATTGTGAGAGAGTAATAGTATTACCTTTATTATACAAATGGAATAACTACAGTTTAAAGAAGTTAGGTGTGTGAGTGGGTGTCTGAATAGGGAAACAAAGTGACCCCCTCAATAAGAGTATATCCATTTATTTCATTTATAACTTTAAAATAACACCCATTCAAGCAATGACTGTCAGTCATTACACACAAAGATTTTGTAAAAAAATATTTTTATTAATAAAACAATGTACAAACATACAAATATTCTTAATACACAAACATTTCATATATGCTATACAGTCAATGACTCACAATCTTCTCACATAGTTGTGTATTCATCACCGTGATCATTTTTTTTAACATTTGCATCACTACAGAAAAAGAAAGAAAAAAGAAAAAAGAAGAGAATCATACACCCATACCCTTTATCCCTCCCTCTCATTGACGAATAGTATTTCCATCCACCCAATTTATTTTACCCATTGTTCCCCCTATTTATTTATTTATTTATATCTACTTTTGTTTTTTTTACTCATCTGTCCATGCCCTGGATAAAAGGAGCATCAGACACAAAATTTTCACACTCACATAGTCACATTGTAAAAGTTATAGCTTTATACAATTGTCTTCAAGAATCGAGGCTACTGGAACACAGCTCAGCAGTTTCAGGTGCTTCCCTCCAGCCCCTCCAATACACCATAAACTAAAAAGGGGTACATGTGAAGATTTTTTAAAGATGCTATTGATGATTTGAACCACCCATAAGGAATAATCCAGTGTGAATGTAGCTCTGGATATTAGTAATAACATTAAAATTGCTTAAACCTCATATTTATATTTTGATTTTCAAAATTACAGATGAGATTTTTCTTAAATTTCTCAATTTAGAAACTACTCACACAGATCTCCTTATATTTTTCATTCTAGACTATTTTAGTCAGAACTGAGGCAGAAAAAAGACAGGGAAAGAATGCCTCGACCTGAATAATTAAAAAAGTATCTGACCCAATTCAAAACAAAATTATGAAAAAACGAAAAGCATTATACCTTATCAACATCCTCCCCAGAACCTGAATACACATCTATGCCACCAACTTTCAGAGTTTCCAGGTAGCCAAGTCTATTTTCAGAGAAAGAAGCAAATTACTAACACACATTCAAAGATTACCTCACACAAAGATTACATTAATAGGAGAGTAATTAATTTTTTTTTATTAAAGAAGTTGTAGGTCTACAGGACAATCATGCATAAACTACAGGATTCCTATACACCACTCTACCAACACTTGCATTGTTGTGGAAATTTGTCACAATTGATAACACTTCTTTTGGTAATTCTACTATTTTTTAACAGTAGTTACATTTGTTACAATTGTTGAAAGATTACTAAAGTAGTACTACAACTGTTGCCATAGTTTACATAGGGGTATTATTCCCTATATTCCCGACTTCTTCTTCTCCTTCTCCTTCTCCTTCTCCTAATCCTTCTCCTACTCCTTCTTATTTTTCTCCCATGTCTTTAGTTTATTAGTCACCTACCCATATACTGTATAAGTCAGTGTCTGTCATAAGGTTTTTATAATCACATGGAGACATGATAAAGCTATGTAGTTATTCAATTTTATCAAAGATCAAAGCTACTGGATTGCAGTTCAACAATTTCAGGTATTTCCTTTTGACTATTCTAATACACTAGGAACTACAGAGAAACACCCACATAGTGATTTACTAGTCATGATCATTGCTAAAGGAGAGTAATTTTAATTGAAAGCATTCACACAGGCCTTTCCTACTTCATTAACTATATGGGTGACATCACTTTAGATCTGGAGATGTACCTAGTGACAGAGGAAAAAAGAAATCATCACTTCAAGCCAAAAGATTTTTAAAGTTTTTCTCTGCCCTCCTCTCACTTTTAAATCAAGGGTGCAATGTCCAAATTTAAAGATTAGTTTTTACCTTATCTCTAACATTGTAATCTAAACATATTCTCTGCAAAGAGTATGAAGTTTGTAGAGGAGTAAATATGGGTTAATAAGAGAAGAAATTTTCATACAGTCATTTATGGGCCTGATTCCTATTAGACTGTATTAGTTTGGTATTTGCCTACTTATGTGAAGTTTAGAGGAACGGGATGAACTAGCCGCTATTTAAATAATTTGTGTGGTATATATTTCCAAAACATTGAAAGGCTGTGTCATGGTCAGGTTCATGTGTCAACTTGGCCAAGTGGTGGTACATGTTTGTCTGGTTGGGCAAGTGCTGGCCCATCTGTTGCGATGAGGACATTTCATAGAATTACATCATGATCACGTCAGCTACATCCACAGCTGATCCCATTTGTAATCAGCCAAGGGGAGTGTCTTCTGCAATGAGTGATGCTTAATCTAATCACGGGAAGTCTTTTAAGGAGAATTCAGGAGAGACCTGCTCTCTTCCTGCTTCGGCTGGCGAGCCTCTCCTGTGGACTTCATCCAGACCCTCCATTGGAACTGTCAGCTTGACAGTTTGCCCTACAGATTTTGGACTCTATGTTCCCATGGTTACGTGAGACACTTTTATAAATTTTATATTTGTGACTGTTTCCTGTTGATTTTGTTTCTCTAGAGAACCCTAACTAATACAAGCAGTATTACTCATAATAGCCAAAAATAGAAACAACCTATATGTAACATTAACTGATGAAAAGACAAGCAAAATGTGGTATAGCCAAACAATTGGAATATTATTCAGTCATAAAAAGGAGTGAAATAATGATACAGGCTGCAACATGGATGAACCTTGAAAACATTATGCTAAATGAAAGAAGCCAGACAAAAAGTCTCATATCTTATGATTCCACTTATAAGAGATGTACAGAATAGGCAAATCTATAGATAAAGAAAGTAGGTTAGTGATAGGGCCTGGAGAAATAGGGAACTTAGGTGTGACCACTGATGGATTTCTTTTTCAGATGCTGAAGATATTTTGAAGTAGATAGTGGTAATGGTGTCCAAGCTTGCCAATATACTAAAAACCACTGAATTGTACTTTAAAAGGATTAATTTTATAGTTCTGAATTATATCTTAAGTTATACACACACACACACACACAGATGCACACACGCATAGAATATCTTTTATGTGCCAGGACTTGTGTTGAGTCATGGGGATTCAACAACGAACCAAAGACAATACCCTTGAAAAGCTCACAGTAGGGGCTGGGAGAAGGCATATAAGATGTGTAAATAAATATACTTATAATATAGTGCAAGTACAACAATAGAAGCCTTAAACGGTCCAGAAGTGGCAGAGAGTAAGTAGTATTAATTTTGTGGATGGGCTGGGAAGGGACAATGGCGAGGGGAGAGGCAAGCCTCAGGGGAGTCTGAGCTAGGTCTGTAAGGATGAATAGAAGTTTTTCAGATAGATGAGGAAGGAAGGGCATCTCTGACAGACGTAACAGCATATGCGAAGTCATGGACATGTGAAGCAGTATGGTATATTTGGAGCACTATATATTGGTCTGTGATGCCAGGACACAAAATGTGAAGGATAGAAAGCTCGGAGATGAGGCTAAAGAGATAGGCAAGGGCAGATCATGGAGGGTTTAGCAAGTCATGCTAACTAAGGCATGATGGATAAAAGTGGGAGGATTTTAAGAATGGGAGAGAGAAATGGATTTAGGTTTTAGCGATATCCTTGGGCACCAATGTGGAGGAGAGATAAAAGGAGAGGAAGGAAGGAGGGAGACTTACTTGAAGGCTTTTGAAATATGTGAAGCCATAAACCAGAGAAGCCATAAATTTCTAGATAAGGCTGAAAAAACCACCCTACAGGTGCATCTTAAAGCATACATATGCATTCTTAAGCATGACAGCTGTCTGTACTAGAAGTACTCCTGTTATATATCAGTAACTTTAAAGAATCATGTTTACAATCTTATAAAACCCAACTTGGCTTTGTGCCCTCTTGTTCTTGCCCACATAACTCTCCTGTAACTCCCTGCATGGCAGGAGCACTGCTCTGAATGTCCTGCAACTGCTGAGGACCAGCTTCCCAGTTTGTAAGTTCCTTAATAAACTGTTATTACTTTGCCATATGGAGTGGCCTGCTGGTTTTTTCAGTCTTAAGTGTCCATCACACTTTGGCAGAACACATTGTGTAGGTTCATGGCAAAGAAAAATAGTTTAGGCAAACACTGCTAAGTGAATGGAGATGCAGTGTATATGGGAGACATTTAGGAGGTAACATGGACAATACAGTTTCTAAGTAGTGTAGAAGATAAGAGAAAAGATAGTCACTTTATTTCTTATATTTAGATACTCTTGATGCTTAAAGCTTTCTGTTTAGCTGTAAAGTTACATAACAGGTGCCTGTCTACCCATTTGACTCCCAGGGAGGTTGCCAAAACTTAAAGGAAAACTACTCTGACAGCATCCTGCAGAGCAAGAGGCAGACTCTGGTGTTAAGTATTTCAAGTGATGGATACTGCGGTGGGAATGGCACTGAGGAGACGTCAGAAGATGAAAACACAAACCCTACATAAAACAACTTTCTGTTCTTCTTTGTCCTTTCTCCCAGGCATGGTTCATGTGTAAGAATTATTTCATTCTGGTTGTAATTAGACATCACTGAGTTAAAGTAAGAGAAGTTTAGAGAAAACAGTCTAAAAGAGGAAGCAAGTAACTTTGCTTCACTGAAGTTCAAAGTCCAAATGAACATGGGAAAATACTAGATTAGAAGCAAGAGGCTTTGGTCCATAATCCTGGCTCATGTGGACACCTTTTATGTAGGCTTTGTCTATAAACATAAGAAGTTTAGACTTAGTGTTCTTTAACATCCCCTTAATTGAAGAAGCAAATAATTCTTAGATAAGATTGATTAGATGGGGGGTGGGTAGTGGTCGAGGACATTGACATACATTGAAAATTAAAGTTTCACTGTCCAGTTCTCACTCAAGGAGACAGTGCCAAAGAAGAAATGTCCCAAGACTAAGCTGGCCAGAATCTAAACAAGCATCCATCCCAAAGGAAAAGGCATACTTGGAGAATTAACTGTGAAGGTGAAAAATTAGAAAGTGAGATAGAGTGAGGTGAGAGGAATGGGCTGCCACGAGTGGGTGAGAAATACAACTGTGACCCATAAGTAAGTTCAAGGGTATACTCTTATATCTAGTCCTGCCTGGAAAGGCATAGGGATAGAGAGGAAGTAGCAGAGACAAAAAGTTGCCAAAACAAGTGGGGATAATGACGGGTAATTTTGACAATATATGGAGTAGAGAGAAGGAAAGCCAGTTAAGTTCTAGTAGCACTTGTCTGAAGGTGAGGTAAATAAGCTTACACTGGGTTAGTGGTAGATCTGAGAGACATTATGGAAGAAGATTTTGCAGATCTCTGTGATGAAAGTAAAGAAGCACAGAATAAAGCAGTCCCAGATGTTTCAAAGGTTGTGACTATGATGCACCAGGAGAAGAAAAAAGAATCAGCATTTATTGGGGGTCCGCTATTTGCTGCACACTATGCTAGGCCATTTGCTTCTGTGATTTAAATCTCCCAAGAGCCCTGTGAAATAAATATCAAATGAAGAGTTTGCGGAAGAGGAAACTTCATTCATTCATTCAACCATATGTTCATCTGTGCTGGTTTGAAATGATGTATGTACCCTAGAAAAGCCATGTTTTAATCCTAATCCTATTTTGTAAAGGCAGGCATTTCTTCTAATCCCTATTCAGTATTGTGTGTTTGAAACTGTAATTAGATCATCTTCCTGGAGATGTGATTTAATAAAAAATGGTTGTTAAACTGGATTAGGTGGTAGCGTGTCTCCACCCATTTGGGTGGGTCTTGATTAGTCTACTAGAATCATATAAAAGAGGAAACATTTTGGAGACAGAGGAGATTCTGGGAAGGCAGAAAATGACATAGCCATGAGAAGCAGAGAGTTCATCAGCAAACAGGAGGCCAGGAGAGAAAACTAGCAGATGACACCATGTTTGCCATGTGCCCTTCTAGCCAAGAGAGAAGTCCTGACTGTGTTCACCATGTGCCTTCTCACATGAGAGAGAAACCTTGAACTTCATGGGCCTTCTTGAATCAAGGTATCTTTCACTGGATGCCTTTGATTGAACATTTCTATAAACCTGTTAAATTGGGGCATTTTCTCAGCCTTAGAACTGTAAACTAGCAATTTATTAAATTCCCCTTTTAAAAAGCCACCCCATTTCTGGTATATTGCATTCTGGCGGCTAGCAAACTAGAACAGGCTGCTTGAAGCTCATTTGTTCCAGTATATCTGACAGTTAATTTTTTTATATATCCTTTATTAACCATTCCTTTCACTTCTTCCTTATATTAACAACTTATGTTAGAGATAAAAGCCTGCTCTTTTAATAGTGTTCCTCTATGGTAAATCTGAGAAAAGATCTCTGAATTGCATTTACTTTAACTTGTTGAAGATACTGGTTTTCCTTTTTATTAATTGTTATACCAATTTTTATGACTTGCATCACTTCAGATTTTTGACATTTTTACTCTACCTTGCACAATGGAGAAAGAATTCACGTTGTCTTTAAAGCATTCTTAATGATACTTCCCTCCATTTTCATAATCAAATCATTAATCCGCGTATAGGATTTAACATGTTTGCCTCAGTCAAGATCAATATATTGGGCTAAAAAAAATTGCCACTACTAAATAACACTTTGAGGCAACTTAGATCATAAATAGTAAGATTTTGGTATCTCAGATTATTCATGTTTGAAATTATACTTAGAAAAATATTTTTGAGACAGGTTTTTATTTTCATTTTATTCTAAAACATGTAGGATGAGTGTAACAAAAGTTATGAGGACATTCTTGCGAATTTGAGGTTTCATAGCTGAGGCTCCACAGACAACAAAAAGAAAAAAATAATAACATTATGAACCTCAAGTAAGGGTTTGGTTTTTATTCAAAATCCAACTCTAAGGTAAGATCATGGTATATAATGGAGTATTATATGTATGTATGTATGTATGTATATATATATATATATATATATATATAATAGATGTTTTCTTATGTATGAAATTAGCATTTTGCAGTTGACTTCTAGAACCATTTAGGTTAACCACTCTAGCATACATGTATCAAGTAATACGCTTTTGTTGTAATTTTTCTCATTCATATCGGATGTTCACTTCTGCTTCTAGATTTATGTTCTTAGCTGAAATGTCTACAAACTGGAAAAATGTAAGACGACAGTTTCTCCCCAATTTGACTGCCAGAAAAAGTCTCACAACTTGCTGCCTATATTTGTCTTTTTCTAACTCGTTTAGCCTTTCCGAGGAAAAATTACATGGGAAAGACTCTTTATTATATGTTTCTCCTTCTCTATCCTAATATGCCTTCTCTATAGTCCATAATAAAGGTGAATAAAAATAAATAATAAAAAAGAAGTAGCTGAACAATAAAGAGAACTATATTGAAAATAATTCAAAAAACTGGGCTGATTATATATGCTATACTCTATTCTGCTGTAATACCCTGAGATGTGTTGTTCTTTCTATACTCCATATTGTATTCTGAAGCCTAACTAAATGAAAAATTTATTTGAAATATGTTTTATTTATTTATCATTTTCTTTTTCAAGTGATCAAAATGGCCTTTTCTCTGTGGAACATATGCTAAAAAGAACATGATGGTGAAAATGAATATGGATGGACTGAAATAGTGGGATTTTCAGTTGAGGTTTAATTGGAAAACTGATTTGGAACTTCATGTATGATTAAGTTATCCACAACTTGATAGTAAAAATAAACTAGAGGAAGCTATCGAAGATATTGGAGAAGAGGAGTTGCCTATTGAACTTCTATTAAAATAAAACAGAATTTACCTTAATTAAACTATGCCTACCAATTGATTAAACATTTCTATTTCACTCTCTTATCTTGAAATTCCCCACATACAGTTAAACAAACAAACAAACAAACAAATCACAATGACACCAGATCTCAAACAATTAAAAAATCAGCAAAATAGAGAGTCTAGGTGTGAGCTGGCCCATAAATTGGATTATTTATAAAAGTATATCACTAATGTTTTCATGTGGTATGATAAGACTTCAGATCAGCCATTGGCCAATTCTTAGAAACAGGTTAACTCTTAAAATAGGAATAATGCAGTTGTGGTTCTTTAGCTTTACACTCGTGCTTTTCTGTTTATGATCTTTAAATTGGAAATATTGGGAGGATTTTCAAAAGAGGTCTATAACTTATATTCTCTTACCTGGAATAGCTTAACAAATATGCTCCCTACCTTTGGGGGACCAATTCAAATTTTTCTCTCATCCTTTAACCCTCTTTTTAAACCCTCCTTCTCAACTTATATTGCCTCTTTCTTCCTGAATATAGTTATTTCAGAAAGGCCAAGAATGTTGACTAAGAAATCACCACAAATGGTCTCCCACTTGTGAATTTGATATTAATTTCTTTGAGGAAAGTTTACAATAAAAGTCCAAAGGGTGTCATAAATTAAGAGAAATGTAGCATAATTCAGATCTAAACATTAGTAAATAGTCAAAGAATTAAAAACTGGGAATCAAGTATTCTCTTTAATTCTTAGAATATGTCTTTTGAATGGCATTCAATCTTGAGCATGTCCTCATCAGTATATGGAATTATTATTTTCAGGATATAAAACTGAATTCATTATGTTTACAAAATATTAATCTTTTGTGCTAATAGCCTTATTGAATAGTCACATGCCTAGCTTATATGATTACAAAGTATTTTAAATTTTTTTTCTCTTTAACTTCAAGGGTAAAAAATATTTTACTCTATCAAAAACCCTGAATTTCTTTGATAGCATAACAATTTGTGTACTATAGAAAGCAGATCTTAGTGTGACAAAAGGTGATATAGATAAGAAAAACACTAAGAAAGGTAATTTTAAAGAAAATACTTGAGGAAAATGGGAGTGGAAAGATGCGTATATTAATCTAGAGTATAGTTGAGTATTAAGGAATCTGCTTAAAATTCAAGGCAGATTAAATTAAACTCTTGACTCAAATTTCATTTAATGAAATCATTTTTTTAAATAGTGCCTTTCAAAATTTTGTTCACATTTTATGGGAAAAACAATTCATCACAAATCTCTACTGCAGAAAAAACATTTGAAAACAAAATAAGATCAGCCTCATCATTTCTAATCTTTACTTAGGAAAATAAAAACTTGTGAGCTGTTGTGTGTATATATATTTAGAATATGAAAAAGAGATTTGTACAATTACAGTAAATTGTAAATGGGATAAAAAACTAATTTTAATACATAGTTTGAAATGTAGGGTTATGACCTGGCAAGTTTTTTTCTAAGCACCTCACTTAAAAGCAAGAGGTAGGATGGGCAAGGGTGGTTCAGTGGCAGAGTTCTCGCCTGCGATGCCAGAAACCAAGGTTCGATTCCCAGAGCTTGCCCATGCTGGGAAAAAACAAAAAAAAAAGCAAGAGGTAATAAGAAAGAAAGTTATGGCTAAATGATTTAAATCCCATATTTTACTTTGTAAGAAAATAATATTTCCATATCAACCATCTTAATAAAAAAATTCCTTCCATCCATAGTTTGTAGCATGCTTTTTAATTGATCAACCTTCCATGAAGATATGCAAAAATCCTCAGCTCTTGATATATTATAAAGTACAATCCATATTTCCAAAATATAGGTTTACCCTGAGGTCACTAAAAATATAAAACTCTTGCTATTCATTCTCAAAAGAAAGACAAAGCATTGTTCCTTAAGCCCAAGAATGGAATGTTGTGCAATGAATGAAGATAAAATATTAGTTTTGAATAAATTGAGATTATAACGTGTAAAATCCGTTGTCTATTGGTGCTATACAACGTCTACAATTTTTGTATCACAGATAACTGTAATGACGGTGAGTAGTATAATAACGCTAGTTTAACTTGCCAATGTTCTCTTTACTTTTGAAACTCTAAGATTTGCTGAGATTTGCTTTTCTTTGGGTAAATATTAAGATGATATTAAAATGCTTTTAGAAACTTCCTAAGTAGGAAAATATTCATAAATACATGTCCGCTATGCATTTTGAATTCACACCTGGTCTTATACTTATATCACAAAGACCTAGAATAAATATGAGAAGGATAACTGTAAAAAGTAAATGTGCAGACTATGTAAAATAAAGTTTCATAGATTACTTTTAACTCAACAATATTTTGGTAAAGCTTCAATTTTTAAGTTCAATTCTAAGCCCAATTGAGATACTTTCCTGAAGGTACTGTTTTATTATGTGTCCACATGTCTCAATGTTATGTGTGTGCCCAGTGAGGTCAGGGGCTAAGCTTTCAACTAAAAATAAAGTAATTAAATATTTTATTAAATGAGGGCGGCTGCCGTGGCTCAGCAGGCAGAGCTCTGACCTGCCATGCTGGAGGTCTGGAGTTCGATCCCTGGTGCCTTCTGCCCATATGCAAATTAAAAAAAATTTTATTAAATGAATGTACCAATAAATGGGTCATGAGTTATAGTACTTTTTAGATTATATATTTTCCCCCATTATTTTATTTTATTTTTTTCTTCTTTATCTCTTCCAGACTGTAGTTTAAGCATTGGCTGTGTTCTTCTACTCACAGACACAACTCCTGTCCGTGAGCCTGTCACACAGAAATACAGATCATAATACTGTAATAAAGTCGGACTTCATTTTGGATGTTTGCTGACAACTTTTAAGCCACACCCTTTCCTCATCCACTTCTGCCCCACATCTAGGTTAGATGATAAGAAAGCCCAATTACTTCATCCTTTGGCATTGCTGGGAAATTTACCCATGCAAGCCCCAGACAGTACATATGTGCGACTTCTTCCCAGTCCTAATATAATCACCCCAGGGCAGTGTTCTTTCCCTGTTCTTTTCAAATATTTTGGACCTATGGCCTGCCTTGAACTCTCGCAGAAAGTCTCATTGTGCGACTAATAAACTCATCAGTTTCAACGTTTGAAATTAATTTTGGGTGAGAGTCGGTGCCCCTTTGTGGGGAGCCCCAATCCAGGATTGGATTGAGAAGTAGCATTGCAGGTCTATGTGACATAAGTGGGCACAAAATGATCATATAGTGATAATGAACCCAAATTTACCAATCTTAAAGACTGTGCCACGGTGTAAGCAAAAGTCAGCTATCAAGGTATGAGCAGGGAGAAAGTTCAATATGCATAGTTAAGATTCTATCAGGCAAATATGCCAAAAAGACAAGCGGCCAGTGAGTAGAAGATAGTAGCAAAAGTCTGGATAACATAAATCTCCTTTTAATATCTTAAGAAATTGAGTGTAGGAAGTGACTGATGAATGTAGAGAAAGTATAAAGTCAGTGGAGTAAAAGTCCGTGAAGTAGAATGTGGAACATTAGAATAATGTGCTATAGGTAACAATTCTCAATAATGTATTATAGCTAACATCAGCTGAAATATTTCACCTCTAAAATATTAAGACATCTGGAGGTAAAACTCAAAGGGATAGATGACTTAATTTAATAATTTGCAGATGAAATAATTCTTGACGGTTTTCACTATGGTGATATAGATGACACCACAGGAGATGAGAAAGAAATTGAAAGACAAGAATTTTGGTAGAACATTATTTTGGAGATCAAAGTCATATGGCATGATAATATAATTAGTGTAGAAAGTCAAGTCCTCAAGTCTTAAATGTATGATACGAGCTACAATTTTCACTCATTTCTTTACTCAGAAATTTGATGCATTACAGTAGCCTGGTAGAAGCACAAAGATGGTAGAGCAGCAGGATTGTGGTAAAATGGTCAGGAGAGAAGGTCTTAAACTGGAAATGAGGGCAAAAGAGGGTCCTCACATTGAACTCTGATGCACACATAATATGGAAGATGAAAAACTTTATTCTGAAAAATGCATATGTGAAGTAGGTATTTGGAGAAAATAGTTTTCTGTTATGCTCAGGCATATTAAAGAAGATTTGAAGATGCTGAGGAATTGAGGAATTGATAGTCACTGGTCAGTAGTGCTAGAGGCTATTTTGAAAGTATTTTAGTGGGTGGAAATGAATTAAGAACTATGTCACTAGCACAGATGCTTAAAGCAGTAAAGGAATGAGTTGTAACTTATTTAAGGGGATGACTTGTAACTTATTTAAGAGGATTGCATTTGAAAATTAAAACAGTCCAGGGACATGAACCATGAAGTTTATCTGGCCATTACGTTAGTGCATAGGAACTTGTGCATCCCTTAGGATTCCTGAGTGGTCACACATGTAGTTCAGTAAATGTGACTGCTGACAAGAAACTGGGTATTCCTAATTTTCCACAGGTTGAAAAGGTGGCTTTTCCTTCCTCCCTTCCTCCCTTCATTTCTTCTTTATTAGAGAAGTTGTAGGTGTCCTGAAAAAATATGGCAGAAAATACAGATTTTTCCTTATAGCTCCTGTTATTAAATGCCTGCGTTAGCATGGTACATTTGTTAACAACTGATAAAATAATCATTACCATAATATTACTGCTAACTATGGTCTGTGGTTTATATCAGTGTGCATTGTCCTACATATTTTTAAAAAATGTATTCTAATAACATATACACAATCTAAAATTTCCTCTTTTAACCTCATTCAAGTATAAAATCCCATGGTGTTAATTACATTCACAAAGTATTATTTCTTGAGAAATATCAGGAACAAAATGTGTGTGTGTGTGTGTGCATGTAGAGTTTATGAAATAATAAAATGATGTGCTCTCTATACAATTAGACATATTCTCTAACCAATGTCTTTGGAACCCCATGTGTGTCCAGACAAAATCTTATTCCTCTCACCTCTCCATTCTAAATAATGTATTAATCCTTCTGGGTGACTCCAGCTGGCATCTCACGTTTACATGAAGAAGTGGCATTATTCCTTTGGTAAAAACTTTGTCCCTCACTGGACCTCCCAAAGCACACTCAGTGACTCAGTGGGGCCCTTAATTCATATTTTCCCTAAATGCCTGGCCCGGGTTCTCTGTTGGTTTAGGTAAGGTGAATTCAATTCATATCCCATGGGTTGTCTTGGATGTTCAGCCTTGGCACCAGCTACGTGGATCTGAAAATGGATGGACATAATTGTCCCCTCTGTGGGCTGAACTCAAGGACATTCTCATACTCTCTTGATGAACCTTGCAATGTATTTATTGACTCATAGAATGTTGTCAATGGCCTAAAAATTTGGTCATTCATTTAGGAAACTACAGATTTAATGATTCAAGACTCTTTGACACATGAACTGTGGAAAGAAAAATTACTGTTGCTGATTGAGCTGCACGCATCACTCATATGAATGCCCACAGTATAGATTTTTTCCTGTGAAGAGATCAACTAGAATTAAGCTGCTGATGGAGCCTGCACTTCTCAGATTGCCAACACTGCTGCCTGGATCCATCTTGGTGCCAGGTGTGGAAATATACCCATTAGAGACCGTGCCTGAAGCCAAGGACCCTGTGTTTCTAATTTATAGGCTACCATGGCAATCCAGGTTTTTGATTCATGTCACAGTTAACTCAGACGTCCTGCAGTAAGGAAAGTCTCATTGCATAAGTCTTGTCCTCCTCTTCTGGCAGTTTGATGTCAGACCTCTGCCCCTTTCTCAGGACTATCAGTGGTGTCTCACAGCTGTTGAAAGCTTTTCTGGTTACAGGACTTCTGTTTCAATCTGATTAGTCAGATTGATAAGGAATACTTCTAACAGTGATATTTTGTAGTTTTTTCCTGTTGTAAATGTCATCAGATTAATAAACTGTATGCCTGGTAAAATAAACACTTTTAAAGACCTTCTCTGAGAGAAAAACGTAAAAGACCCCTTAATATTGATTTGCATTAACATTTTTTCACTTATTTTGTTGTATAACATAGCATATATACAAAGCAAAGAAAGAAAAAAAGCAATAGTTTTCAAAGCACTCTTCAACAGATAGTCACAGGACAGATTCTAATTTGTCATGGGCTACCATACCATCATCTCAGATTTTTCCTCCTAGTGCTCCAGAATATAGACAGCTAGAAGGAATAAATTTTTTTTATCATTACAATAAACTTTTTTTTTTGGGGGGGGAATAACATATACAAAAAAGCAGTATATTTCAAAGCATACCACAACAATTAGTTCTAGAACAGATTTCAGAATTTGGTATGGGTTACAATCTCACAAATTTAGGTTTTTACTTCTAGCTGCTCTAATATATTGTAGACCAAAGGAAATATCAATTTAATGATTCAGCAATCATATCTGTTTGTTAAACTCTACCTTCTTTGTAGAACTCCACCATCACCTTTGATTTTTCTATCACACATTTAGGGGTATTCGGGCTATGGCCATTCTAACATTTTCATATTGGAAGGGGCTGTCGATAATATGCCATAAGGAGATGGAAGTATCTGAGGTTCTGGAGAAGCTGGGCCCACTAGGTTTCAGGATTTATCTGATCCAGAGACCCATTTGGAGGTTGTAGGTTTCTGGAAAGTTACCCTAGTGCATGGAACTCTTGTAGAATCTTATGTATCACCCTAAGTGTTCTTTAGGATTAGCTAGAATGGTTTTGACTGGGGTTTGGCAATTTATAATAGGTAGCAATGTCTAATTAAATCTTGCATAAGAGTGACCTCCAGAGTAGACTCTCGACTTTATCTGAACTCTCTCAGCCACTGATACATTATTAGTTACACTTCTTTTCCCCCTTTTGGTCAGGATGGAATTGTTGATCCCATGGTGCCAGGGCCATACTTATCCCTGGGAGTCATCTACCATGCCACTAAGGAGACTTCCACCCTGTCTGACATGTCCCACATAGAGGGGAGGGCAATGATTTCATTTGCAGAGTTGGGCTTATAGAGAATGAGGCCACATCTAGACAACAAAAGAAGCCCTCCAGAAGTAACTCATAGGCTATAAATAGGCTTAGCTTCTCTGCTACCTACATAAGCTTCCCAAGAGTAGCCTCAAGACCAAGGGCTTGGACTACTGATATTGGTATTCCTCATGATTGAAACAGTATCAGGAGATTCCCTGATGATAAGGTTTAATAGTTCCATATTCTTTCTCCCATCCCTCAAGGGACTTTGCCAATACTTTTTGATTATCTGTTTAATATATTCAAAGATGTATCTAGGCATTAACTTAAGCTATACAGGATTAAAGGTCCTCATTCTTATTCTGGACTCCCTGTGTTTCAATTGCTCAAATGAGCTGATAGGTTGATGTGCTACAGAAAATTTAGGTTCCAGACAAAATAAATCTTTCTTCCTCTGGTTTCAAAGATTAGGTGCAATTCTAAAATATAAACAATGCGTTCCTTACCCCTTTGTTCTGAATTACCTTAATCCCGACCTTATAGACTTTACTCTTATCTCTAAATACCAGGTTATAGATATATAAACTGCCTCTCAAAATCCAGAAATAATAATTACCACTCCACACTAAATATACTGCTAAAAGAGCTTATGTTCTAGGTCCCTGCTTTCTTATAAGCATTTTCTAAAGGAGACCGTACGATAATTATTCTCTCATTTCTGACTTATATTGCCTCAACAAATGTCCCACAGGTTCATTCACATTGTTGCATGCCTCACCATAGTAGCACAATATTGGGCATATGTATACACCATCATTTGCCAATCCACTTCTCAGTAAGTGCATCCTTCAACCACTTGCATTCATTAGGCATCGTGTATAATGCCCAAAGTCCACAGTCCATCAGTACTCTCAAGTTTAGATAATTTCATTGTTACTGAGAGAAAGAATATCAATAAACACTTCCTCACCAAATAGGACATCTAAACCTTCCCGTAACTCTTGTCCCTCCCCCCATTTTTTACCCCTACTGTTGCTGTGTTACTGCGGATGTTTTCCTGTTAAATACAGCCCATAGCATGCTATAGCAGTTTTCCCACTGTACCCTGGACCTAAATACTCTTTGTACATGAATCATACCTTTGAGTGGTTCTTACAAGAACTTCTTTATATTTCTAGTGTTAATCATTTGGACACATAAGTCTATACAACCCCTTCCAATCATGTTCACCTACAATATGGTAATACTACTTAAAGACTCACTAGAGAACCACATTCACTTAAATCTATTCCTTTGCAGTTGAGTTCAACCTCATTAGTTCACCCATCTCTAGCTTCTATTTATCTCTAAGTTCCTGTATTCTGTACTATAAGCCTGTGATTTTATCATTACCATTGTCATAAAAGTGGAATCATACAGTATCTATGCTTTTGTGTCTGGCTTATTTCACTCAGTATTATGTCCTCAAGGCTCATCTGACTTGTCATGTGCTTCAGGACATCATTTCATCTTAGTGCTGCATAATATTCCATCGTATGTATATACATTTTGTTAATCCACTCACCTATTGCTGTACATTTGGATTGTTTCCATCTTTTAGGTGATTGTGAATAATGCTGCTATGAACATCAGTGTGCAAATGCCTGTTTGTGTCACTGTTTTCAGCTCTGTTGTGTATATACCAAGTAGTGTAATTGTTGGGTCATAGGATAACTCAATGTTTTGTTTCCTCAGGAATGCCCAAACTATATTCATAATGGCTGTACCATTATACATCCCCACCAACAATGCATAAGTGTCCCAATTTCTCCATATTCATATTCTCTCTCATATTCTCTCTAATGTTTGTATTTTCCTGTTAGTTTAATAGCAGCCATTCTTACAGGTGTGAGGTGGTATCTCATTGTAGTCCTGATCTGCATTTCCCTTATAGCTAATGAAAATAAGCATCTCTTCATGTGCTTTTGAGTCATCTGTATTTGCTCTTCAGAAAAATGCCTATTCATATCTTTAGCCCATTTTAAAATCGGTGCGTTTGTCCTTTTGTGGTTGAGTTGAATGATTTCTTTATGCATACAGGATATTAAACCTTTGTCTGATGTGTGATTTCCAAATACTTCCACATTGTGTTGGCTGCCACTTCACCTTTTTCACAGAGTCCTTTGAAGTGCAGAAGCATTTGATTTTGAGGAGTTCCTATTCATCTATTTTTTCTTTTGTTGCTTGTGCTTTGGGGTGTAAAGTTTAGGAAGCTGCCTCCTATTACTAGGTCTTGAAGATCTTTCCTTATATTTTCTTTCAAAAGCTTTATGGTGTTAGTCCTTATATTTAGGCGTTTGATCCACTTTGAGTTAATTTTTCTAGAGGGTGTAAGGTAAGGGTCCTCTTTCATTCTTTTGGCTATTGGTACTGAGTTCTCCCATGCCCGTTTAATGAAAAGACTATTTTGTCTCATTTCAGTGGGTTAGGGAAGCCTTGTCAAAAAATCAGTTGACCATAGATTGGTTGGTCTATTTCTGCACTCTGAATTCAATTCCATTGGGCAATATTTCTGTCTTTGCACCAGTACCATGCTTTTTTGACCACTGTGGCTTTATAATTAGTTTTGAAGCCAGGAAGTGTTAATCCTCCCACTTTCTATTCTTCTTTTTGAATGCTTTTAGCTATTCAGGGTCTCTTTCCCTTCCAGATGAATTTAGCAAATAGCTTTTCCAAGTCTTCAAAGTACGTTGTGGGAATTTTGATTGGTACTGCATTGAATCTATAGATCATGTTGGGTAGACTTGGCGCCTTAACTATATTTAACTTTCCTATCAATGAGCAGGAAATGTCTTTCCACCTATTTGGCTCTTCTTTGATTTCTTTTAGCAATGTTAGGTAGTTTTCTGTGTATAAGTCCTTTCCATTACTAGTTGAGTTCATTCCTAATTACTTGATTCTTTTAGGTGCTCTTTTGAAAGGATTTTTTTCCTTAACTGACCCCTCTGCTAGGTCATTGCTTATGTATAGAAACCTAATTGATTTCTTCATATTAATTTTATATCCCACCACCTTGCTGAATTTGTTTATTAGCTCAAGTAAATATGTTGTAGATTTCTCAGGAATTTCCAAGTATAGTATGTCATTTGCAAATAATGAAAGTTCTATTTCTTCCTTTCCAGTTTGGATGCCTTTTATTTCTCTGTCTGCCTAATTGCTCTACCTACAACTTCCAGTACAATGTTGAATAATAGTGGTGACCGAAGGCATCCTTGTCTTGTTCCTGATCTTATGGCAAAAACGTTCCATCTCTTTACATTGAGCATGATGCTGGCTATCCATTTTAATATATGCTCTTTATCATGTTGAGGAACTTATCTTTGATTCCTACCTTTTGTAGAGTTTTTATTGGAAAAGGATGTTGAATTTTATTGAATGTTTTTTCAGCATCAATTGAGATGATCATGTGATTTTTCCCTTTTCAAATTCTTAATGTGCTCTATTACACTAACTGATTTTCTTGTGTTGAATCATCCTTGCATTCCTGGTATAAACTCCACTTGATCATGGTGTATAATTTTTTTAATGTGTAGTTGGATTTGATTTTCTAGAATTTTGTTGAGAATTTTTGCATTTATGTTTATTAGGGAGATTGGACTGTAGTTTTCTTTTTCTTATAGCATCTTACCTGGTTTTGTTA
>PVIY010004740.1:24594-99797 GCA_004026745.1 Myrmecophaga tridactyla
CCACCATTGCCTGTCCCTTGTCCCCCCCCCCCTTTGTTTTTCAATATAGGCATTTAGAGCAATAAATTTCCCTCTGCACAACCTTTTCTGCATCCCATAAGTTCTGATATGTTTTACTCTCATTTTCCTTCATCCCCAGATATCTACTGATTTCTCTATCAATTTCTTCTTTGACCAACTGATTTTTTAAGAGTGTGTTGTATAATCTCCATATATTTGTGAATATTCTCATTCCTTGTTGGTTATCGATATCCAGCTTCACTTCATTGTAATCAGAGAAAGTTCTTTGAATAATTTTAATGTTTTAAATTTATAAAGACCTGGTTTGTGCCGCAGCATATTATCTATCCTGGAGGATGTTCCATGAGCACTAAAGAATAATGTATAATCTGGTATATGTATATTTTGGGGTGTAATGACCGATATATGTCTGTTAGGTGTAACTCATTTATCAAATTGTTTAACTTCTCTCTTTCCTTGTTGATCTTCTGTCTGGTTGTTCTTTCTACAGAGGAGAGTGGTGCATTGAAGTCTCCTACTATTATTGTTGAAACATCTATCACCCACTTCAGTTTTGCCAGTGACGCCCTCATGTATTTTGGGGCTCCTTGATTGGGAGCATAAACATTTATGATTGTTTTTGCTTTTTGGTGAATTGTCCCTTATATTAATATATAATGTCCTACTTTGTCTTTTATGAAGTGCTATTGTTTCCATTTTTAGTATAGCTACTTCTGCTTTCCTTTGGTTACAACTTGTGTGGAACTTCTTCTTCCATCCTTTCACATCAATCCGTTGTGTCCTTGTGTTGAAGATGAGTCTCTTGCAAGCAGCATATAGCTGGATCATATTTCTTAATCCATTCTGCCAATCTGTGCCTTTTTATTGGCTAGTTTAGTCCATTAACATTCAAAGTTATTACTGAAAAGATGTTTCTTGAATACACCATCTTATCTTTTTAATTTTATTTGTCAGATCTATGTATTCTTTTCCTTCTTTCTCTTTTTATCCCTTAAGTTACCCTTACTGGTACTCTTCAATTCTGTGCCCTCCTCCAGACCTCCTCTTCTGTCCTTTTATTTCAGCTGGCAGAACTCCCTTTAGTGTTTTTTGTAGGGCTGATCTCTTGACAAATTCTTTCAGGATTTGTTTGTCTTTGAAATCTTTAATTTCTCCTTCAGTTTTGAAGGGCAATTTGGCTGGGTACAGAATTCTTGGCTGGATATCTTTCTCTTTCAGGATCTTAAATATATCATACCACTGCCTTCTCGCCTCCATACTGACAGTTGAGTAGTCTGAACTCAGTCTTATGTGGTTATACTTGTATGTAGTAGATTGCTTTTCTCTTGTCACTTTTAGAATTTTCTGCTTCTCTTCCACATTTGATAGACTATTAGTATGTGTATTAGGGAAGCCCTACTTAGATTTGTTCTATCTGGAGTTCATTGAGCTTCTTTGATTTGTATATTTTTGTCTTTCTAAGGGTTGGAAAATTTTCCCCATTATATCCTCCACTAATATTCTTAACTGTTTACCTTTCTCTTCTCCTTCTGGGACACCAATGATTCTTATATTTGTGCACTTTGTTTTGTCCATCATTTCCCTCAGATCCAATTCAAATTTTTCCATCCTTTTTGTCATTTGCTGTTTTGAGTGTTCAAAACCAGTTGTCATGTCCTCTAGTTTGCTTATTCTTTCTTCCACCTCTTCAAATCTGCTGTTGTGTGTCTTAGTATGTTTTTTATTTGGTCTACAGCATCTTTAGTCTCTATGATATCTGCTATTTTTTCTATCAAATTCCTCTTTATGCTCTTCTAGTGTTTTCTTGATCTCCTTTATGTCATTAGCCATCCCACTTATTTTATTTAGTAGAGTTATGTGAACATCTTTGGTTAGTTGTTCCAATGTCTGTCTCTGGTGTTTTAATTTGGTTGTTAGGCTGGGCTATATCTGTCTGCATCATGATACATTTAATGACCTCCTGCTGTCTTCACGGTATGTAAATATATTGATTGGTTTACTTTAGAAGTTGAGTTCCTTCAGCATTATAAAGTCTCGTATTCGCAGGATGAATGTGGAGCAAGATGCAGAGTGCAGTGCAGGGCTGGGCACACAGTGCAGTGATGCATTGTAGCACAGGTGCAGGTGCAAGTTGGCGATGCTATGCTTGTGACTGTGAACGGAGGTGCCCAGCAGTGGGGAGGATATGGCTGTGCAGGTGCACAGATTTGGTGGGCAGGGCCCTGGCTTGTGCTGGTCCCGGGCTCAGGGCCCTTTCACGCATGTGCAGAGCTCAGAGCAGCTGGTAGGTGCTGTGCCTCCTTGCATTGGGGGCAGTTGTGCCCCAGCTGTTCAGGTCAGCCCTTGCCCAGGGCTAGGGGCTTTGATGGGGGCCATGCACATGTATAGCTCTGGGATGGTAGTAAGTTGATGTACACAAGTGCAGAACTCAGACAGGGTGGGATGGTTTGCATGACTGTATGGGCTTGGGGCGGTTGTAGTCTGGATATGAATGTTAGTGTCCACAGACTTTATGCACTCACAACCACCTGCAGGGTTGCAGGGAAGGGGGTTAGTGCTCAGGACGGGTGCTGTGAGACTGCTCTTGCACAGGAGAAGTGAATTGGACTTTGGTAGGCATGTGTGCACTTGGAGTGGAGGTGTGGGTTGGGTATGTGCATGGGGGGTTGGTGGGGTGGAGGCAGAGTGTTGGGAGGGGAGAGTGGTGACGTGATTCAGGTACGTGGGGTATGGGTGAGTTACGGGTCACGGGGCTGAGCTGGTGATGGTAGTGCATTCAATGAACCGGGCCTGGCTTACTTCCTAATCCTTGTCTCCCATCACTGCACTCCTGAGCACTCTGGGATTCCACACTAGGCTGTTTACAGCTCCCGAATGGTCTCTGGTTCTCTATTTCTCAGTTTGTCAGCTTTTGCAACCAGGTCCTCCCTATGTGGTGCAGAAGACGCTCCCAGGTTACAAACACCCTGGAATTGCTGTCTCAGTCACCCTTCCGTCCCTTCTCTAGCAGTTCCTTGGAGCAGGGGTGATCTGAACCTGTTGTATTGCACCATCTTTCTGGAACTCCTGATTTGCATCCTGATTTTCATTTATATTATTAAACAAACATTTAAAGTTAAGAAAAGAACTAAGACTTTGTGCACCAATAGGAAGCATGTTTTGTATATTTTTACTCTAGGTTTATTTCAAATACTGTGTTATTTTTCATATCTACATTAGGGGGATTTACCTTACTCCATATAAACAGCAAGCCATCTTTCAGGTCTTTTGCCCACACATTTGAAGGGAGTTCTCTCTTGTTGGAGTGCTTGACCTTCTTCATTCCAACACCAGCTCAGGAATGAGCTGCTCTGCTCTACAGAGAACCAACAAATAGTTGACAGTACCCTGTTATCTGTTTGATTTTGCTAAGCTTACACTTTAGAATCAAACATTCATATTTTTTCTCTCCCATATAATTGCGTATCCTCAAGTATCTATAGTTTTCAGTTGATTCACTAAATGCATAGACATTTATTTATTAATTTACCCAATGAGAATTTATTGAGCTGGTATCATGTAGTAAATATCTTTCCAAGAACTATACATTCGACAATAAGCAAAATATAAAAATTCCCTATCCTCATAGCATGCAAATGTTATTCAAGAAGTCACAAAAAAAGCAAATAAAAAGTTTTAAGAGATAAACAGAACAATAGCAATTTATTCTCTTGAAACTCTAAAAGTAATATACAAATAAAGGAAGTTGCTGCAGATGTTTTATGAATGTAGCTGAACACGTGGATTTTATGTGGTTGGTGCAAGTAGGTGGAGTAAACATAGATGATGTGTGATGAAGATTTCATTGTGGATTTGGATGATATATAGATATATATCAGTTGATAAAATATATGAGTATAGACATAGAAATACATATAGACATGTTAAGGAAAGATGAAAATTTTTTATCATTTTGGAAGTTGTTTTGTGACTGATATATAAGATTGGAGAAGTCAATTAAAAGTAATATATACTGGATAGAACTGAAACAAAATTTAGATATGATTTAGGTAGTATTAATGACTTAATTTTATAAAAATACTTCATGTAGAATCATGTCCTCTACTTGTTGGTCCAGTTGTCGATTCTAAAAACACTGAGTAAAAGTAATGACATTCCAACTGGAACCTTAAGCAGAAGAATCACTGTCTAGCTCTTTTAACTTCCTCTCCCCAAATGCACCTCCACTCTTTAGGCTGAAATCAGTTTTAGAGAATTCAGGCACTCTGAGAAAAGTTTTATTTGAGGAGGAAAATCAGTAATCTAGCAAAGAGTACTAAAAATGCAACCCATAGTCCCAAAGAAAAGGACAAAACACAACAAGCAAACAAAAACCCTTCTCTACTCTGTTTCCTGACTGCCAATATTATCAATTTATACTTAGTATCCTTATTTTTTTATATTTCCCCCCGATTATTCAAACTGAAATGCAAACAGCCTATTTCACTGATATTGACCTTCAGCAGAAAAAACCTTACCAACACATTTCCATCTGCAGGTACATATGCTTTCAGACTTCATTCAAGCCACAGAAGGTTAATATATGCTACTGGGAAAAAAAATGCCTTAATTTTCTTTCATTTTTACTGAAGACTTGAAGATAAACACCTAAAGGCAGATCTTCTGCCTGGAGGCATGAATATCCTTTAAGAGAAAATCTCAAGTTATGTAAGATGCTTTTAGAAGGAATTCTGTAGTGTGTTAGCTAATCACAACCCAGTTCTGGAAAAAAACTGTTTACTTTGAATATTCTTGGAGATTCTCCAATTCCTTTGCTGTATTGCAGTCTGTTTGCTCTCACATCTTCATGAGAGAGAGGAAATAAATGTGAGATATTTTGAAAAGCATTATTTTAAGATTTTAATAAAAATATCTTTCATCTTGGTTTTAAATCTCAATTGCTGCTTGGTATTCTAAATATGAAATTTTATTTTAGTCTCAATGCAATCTCTTCAATAGTTGACGAATGATTGAAGGAAATGTAATTACATGACACTTATTTTTAAAAAATCTTGTTATTGAGAGAGAAAATATTTATACTGAAGACACAAAAGCTTGTTTTGATTCTTACATGGCAAATCACTGAAATCACAAGAAAATGCTCTGACTTTTACCATTAGTTCAACAATATTAACAAGAATCTCAATTGCTATTAAAAATTCACAGAGCAGAAAAAAGAATAAATCGAAGCTAGACAAAGGTGTATATTTATATTTAAAGGGTTATTGTATTTTAATACCTCAATTATCTGATGATTTAAATTTAGTTTAGGGAAACATTTAAGAATTTTATATGAATAATTCATTCTTTATATGTCATGATTCCATTCATTGTTAGAAGTTAACTCTCATCTTTATTTGCAGTTGTCTAATCGTAAGACTTATAACAGCTTGATATATAAAGAGATTTTACTTATTTTGTCATTTAATATGATTTACATTTTTGGATGTCTTAAATAAGTGTGTTTTCTCATTTTTAATGCAACATTTAAAAAAATACTGGTCATGGGCAGGCCACAGTGACTCAGTGGCAGAGTTCTTGCCTGCCATGCCAGAGACCTGGATTCAGTTCCCAGAACCTGCCCATGTTAAAAAAAAAAAAAGACTGGTCATATCAAATGTCAGAAAATTCTGATATTCTCTAAGCACATTATATTTACACAATGTTTTGATCCAGAACGAAAGTAATGCTTTCAGGTATTTTTATTACTAAGCAAATTGTTTAGTGGTACTGTCAGCCTCAGAGTCAAAGAATTTAACTAGCCCAGAAATAAGATCCCATCACTAAGGCATGCTCTTGGAAATATGATTTTCCTCATTACTAAAGCAAACCATTAAATATGTTGAGTTTTAACTTATTTAAAATACCCCTCTGACAAGTGAGAAACATCTTAACTTGGGACACACAATTAGGACAGACAAGTAAAATATGATAGGAATTTCAGAAGTAAATGATTGCAAAATGCCAGAAGATGAAGGAATACCTTAGGTCCCCAGCCCCTTTTGGACTCAATGGCTGAAGTGGTAAATTCTAAGCATTCTTGCACTATGGTTTTTAACTGGAGATCAGGTGAGAAGTAAGGGTTTATTTTATGAGCATTAACAAGTAAATTCATGCATGGCCCAGGAGAGGAAGGTCCTGACAAGAAGTCTCCTGGATGGAGGAATAATATCGACAACATTCGGAACCAGAAATGGCTGAATCAGCTCAAAGTGAAACCATTCATCTGTTCTAAGAATTATCAAATGTAATTCAGTCACCTCTTCCATGTTGGCTTGCTTTTCAAATTGACTGTTTTGTTTTTGATATATGAAATCTGATCAAGATTCAGCCAAAGAATACACAAAGAGTTGTGGTGGAGGAGTTGAACCTGTTTCCAGCAGCTACTTTCAATGAGAAGACAGCAAGCAAATCACTCATAACAATAGATTCCTAGTTCTTTATAAGCAGAGGAAGTTACTTCCATAAATTTCTCCCCAAATGAAAGGGAGTTACCATTCAAGGAAATGTCAATGTCCCAAAAGTGAGGTTTCAGAATGAACTGCTGCATGATGGCATTACAGTTCATTTGCAGAAATATTGTGCTAAGGAAAAATCATTAAGAAAAGGATCTGGAGGCCTCTGGAGCCTACTGAGACGTAAACAAATGGTAGAGGATCAAAACACAATCCTTTCTAGGAAGCTCCAATACAGACCTTACCCCCAAAGGACCATAGACTTTACAAGGGGCTGTTAGAGAGATCAAATCAAAGGGATTGGGATCTCACCAGTTCTTAGATAATAGGTAACAAGGGACTTGTTTTCCTACCAGTCTCTGATAAATAATTGATTCTCTTACATTTCCAAAAATGAGGATTGGACTGTAGTGGCTTAAGATACAAAGCTCATGAGTCCTTTAATGTGAATGTATTGGAATTTTCCAGCAGAGTTGTTAGCACCAACAAAAAAGCAGGAGTATGTTCAGGAGATATCAGTGCTGACAAGAACAAATTCCAAACTTTAAAAGTGCTAGGCTACTACAGCCTACCACCAGAATGCATCAAATATCCAGCTGTCTATGAATTCCAAATAATACTATGGAAAGGTTTTGGGAGTAGCAATGGGTTATATAGGGCAGGAGGATTGAAGAAGTATCTTTGTGTGCAGATAGATGTGCCTGTGTGTGCCCATGTGTGTGCATGTAGAACTAGAGTGGAGTGAAAAAATGGAGAATTGGTAAAATATACGTGTGTGCATGTAGAACTAGAGTGGAGTGAAAAAATGGAGAATTGGTAAAATATGACTTCTGATGACAAACACTGACAGGTAGAAAAGGTTTGATGATGTTATACCTGCTAAATTCAAGGCACAGAGTGATGGTTGCAACATAGGAAACCAGTTGCTTTCCCTATTATGTAGTATCTCCTCTTCAGCCCAGAGCAAGGGGTACATGAGTGGGAATGAAACCAGTTTAAAGTACTGGCCTTTTCTCTCAACTCCTCTGATGGAAAATTGTGGATTCCCACAATACAATTCCCTTTATATTGACAATTCTGAGTAAGTATTCTCTTCTTGGCCTATTTCAAGGCAATTTCCACATTCACATATCTCCTCATGGTCCTTAAGCATCTAAAGGAGACTCTCTTCAGTAACGTCTCTCATTTCATTTCTTCATAAATAAGGCCTCACTGATCCCTGAACATCAGGCAGTTTTGTGACTATAAAAAGCACTTTCAGGCATAAAATAAGAGATTGTTAACTGGCCAACAGAAGATGGGCTGATGGCAAAAATTCATTATACTTATAAATATCCCTGAGAATTGATTTTATATGTAGAAAAAATTAATAAAAGCATTTTGCCACATTGATATGAATTTACTATACTCTCTTTACATTCCAATTCACACATGCAAAATAGATTATAAATGCAGGACAAAGCAAAGCAAAACAAACAAGGAAATTTTCACATATATTCTTTTTAAGAGATTATGTCACAAGCTGGGAATACAGAGATATAAAACATTAAGGTCCTCAAGGACCATTCTGTTTAGAGGCAGATGAGAAGAACAAATATGTAAATAATATTTCCCACAGAAGTGGTTCAGAAAAACAACTATGCATCACAATAACCAGAAGAATCCCGTTCAAAATATAGAACCTAAGCAGTTAAACAAATGCTGTACATAAAGCTCTCTGAATGTGCCCTTGAAATTTCTGTTCTGGAAATCCCCCCAGATGATCCATTCCCAACATGTACCATCATAATATTTCAAAGAAAACTTAGGAATCATTGCTCTACATGGTTTCCAAAGTGATTTTCACACCAAAGGCATTTGAATTTCGTCACTATATTTCTAAAGATCATTTCACAGTTCCCATTGCTTCAGGATAAAATAAGATCAACATGGCAGGATTTTCCTGTGCTTTCAGTGAAGATTCCTGGGTACCTCTTCACTTTCCTGCGTCATTGACATAACATCATATGACCACAGCTCTGATCGTCTTAAGCCATCAAGTGCTTTCCCAAATACTGCTAATTTCATGCACTAATAAAAAGTTCCATTTCTCAAAATGATCAGAACACTTATAAACAAAAATGCATTGATGTTAAGTTTGTTGTTTTCACCAATTATGGGTCTGATTTGGTTAAATATCAGCTTCAACTAATTTTATAAAGAAAAGCAAAAGGATGTATAAGCATTTGGAAATACTGATAGATAACTATATTTTAAAAATTATTTTAAAATATTATTTTTGAATTGAAAAGAAGACGATACTTTAGAAGAGCTTTTCATTTCATTACTAATAATCCATGTATATTACGATCTTATGGGTGGCTAAAAGTATATGAAAAAAATCTTTTAAGGGTAACTTATCCCTACTACCACTATTAAATATATTTCTGATTATTTGTAGCTAAAATTAAAGGGAAGAATTTTTAATCCAATTGTGTGAATTTTACATCAAATTCATGGATTCCTGGAAGATATTTCTGTGATTCAAGCAAAGGAAAAATACATTCATCACAAATTGTCATGTCAGGAAGAAAATTTATTTTACAGATCTTATTCCCTATTTTAGTTTACTAGTTGCTAAAACAAATATTACCTGATGGAATGGCTTAAACAATAAGACTTTATTGGCTTATGATTTTTGAGGCCAGAAGTCCAAAATCAAGATGTTATCAAAGTGATTGTGGCATTTTGGAGCTGGCTGCAAGTGGTACTTGTTCCTCGGTTTTTCTGTTAAAACACGTGGTGGCCTCTCCTAACTTCTCCTTTCTGTCATGGGTTCCATTGACTTTCAGTTTCTACCCGTGGCTTTCTCTCTCTATATATGTGTCTGAATTTCATTCTGCTTGTAAAGACCCACCCTGATTCAGTTTTGCTACACTTTAAATGAAGGTAGCATTTATTAGGACCCTATTTATTAGGGCTCCCACATACAGGAATTAAGTTTAAGAACATGATTTTCTGAGGTGTATAGCTCCAAGCTACGACATTCCCCAACTAAGGCTGTATATATAGAAAAATATACAATAGAGAAGTCTTTAGTACTTCATTACCAAAGTCTAAGTTTCTCTTGCTAAATGAAGGTTAAAAAACTATCAAACAAAACTAACAATTTATTCTTATCATCTTGAATTCTGCCTATTTTGAACTGGTTTATACATGAGTGAAAAAGATGCTCTTTACCTTGGTTCTATTTAATTTTAGTTTGTTCTAAGCAAGTCACTTTCATTGTGCAATAAAACTATGTCACATTTCTTTTAAAGAATGCTTCATATAAATAAGAAAGCATAGTAAGTCATTTGGCCCAACGAGTAATGTGAGGATATTGAAATTCATAAATGCATCATGATTTAAAGTTCTTTCTCAAGTAATTTTGTCTTAATTCTTCCTGATCTTTAAAATGAGTAAGAATTGGTCCTTAGTTACTCACTTATAAATGGTTTAACTAAAATTTTAATAATCAACCGCAAGAAAAAGGTGACTATAAATCATTTTTCATGGTTTTGTAATAAAAGTACTTCCAAATTTATACCCTGGTTTTCAGAAACTGTGCAATCTGTTGAAACTGGTAAATTAATGTCTTCATTTTCTTGAAGCTTCACTGAAGTGGTTCTGCAAGATTGGGGTTGAAAAAACATATTTTAAAATTTAATTGGCCATTGTACGATGATTAGTTGCCCAGTGGTTATCGAGGCTATGTGCATTTATCTTGCTGCTCTAAAAAATCATATCCAGTGCTAAAATTCTATTAGATAGCAATAAACTTGCCATTTAAAAGATGACAGTTAACAAAATAATAAGGCGTGTCATGCAAAACATGCCATTTTTAACTCATATATTTTAAGAGCAATATGGCATGGTAAATTGTCCACTAGAACTCCGTATATTTGGGTTCTATTTTTAACGCTGACACTAAGATATGTTGTCACAACCATGAGCTAAATAATTTGTTGACTGGATTTCAGCTTCCTCATCTCTAAAGAGAGAATTATCTGTCAGTCAAATAGAGCACAGGAAATCTTGTTTCAAAAAAGCCAGAGTTTATTTATGCAAGCTGAACACTTCTACACCTTTTTAAAGATGTCACAAATTGTTAGGAAATAATTTTTGATTATGAAGACAAGGGACATACCCTTTTTTCCTGTACTGTTTGTTTCCTATCTGAGAAAACTAGAGCCACATCAGGGTTGAATTATATGTTTCACTTAAGGATGAATTCTTATTTTCAATTATCAAATTATGTATTTTACAACAGCTTTCCCAGTAACTACAAACTTCCCCTCAAAGGGATGGAGATTGTGGGGGAAAAGAAAAAAATTAGATGAAAAATCCATAAATATTTAAAGGTAGTTTCTTTATACTAGAAATAATAAGGGTAGAGTCAGCAGGGACAAAGAATCTGGAAAAATATCAGCTATGTAGTATTAGAAATAATTAATTTTTCATTAGACTTAATTAACTTTGGTGGAAAAGACCAATTCATAATTGATAACAGAGACATTGTTCATTCTATTTGTGCCAGTCTTCTTTTCCTTATCCCATCTTTTTTGTTTCCATACCCCATCTCGTAAATACCATTTTTCTCCCTCAATTTTTTTCTCAAACCATGCAAAACCTCCTCCAACTCCCATAGCAACGACCTCATTTTTAGTATCACTTAGTATGGATAAAGATAGATTTTTTAAACAAGTATTTTATCATTATTTTATTTTTGTTTTGTTTTCTAACATGCATTTTTAATTCATGCCCCTTTTAATAAGCAGAAATTCATGTATGCATACATGTTCTTACATATTTTTGTTATTTCAGAATCATAGCTTTATCAATGTTCTGAAGATATTCTACTTAAGAAGATATTCACTGAGGTATGTAAAATTGAATAAGCTAACAGGAAATTCTAATGCAGTTATATCCATTCATTCTTTAATCATCAATACATTCTTTGGATAGTTCTTGCATGCCTCCTAGGTGGCAAGCCCTGTTAAATCCCTGGCAATGTAGCCCTAAACAAAAGAGACAAAATAATCCTTATCCTTGTGAAGCTTACATTCTAGTGTAGAAAGTCAGACAGCAAATATAAACATAATAAAATAACAAATAAGTCAAACAGATGAGATTTATGAGGTTGGTGAATTTTGAGGAGGAATTGCAACTTGGAAAGAGTCTAGTAGTAAAAGTCTCATTGAGGAAATGACATTTAAGAAAAGGTGGGAGGAGCAGCAAGAGTGATCCATTGGGGATGTTGGGAAGAAAAGCACTTCAGGAAGAGGAAGGAGCCAGGGCAAAGACTCAAGAATTAAGAGCATGCCTTAAATGTTTCAAAAACAAAAGGGAGGAGACTTTAGCTCAAGTGGAATAAGAGTGAATAGATGACGTTCTCTGCTTATCAGAGTCAGTAGGGAGCTCAATCTGGCAGACGCTCTGCCTTGGCGGTTTTACCATAAATACAGTTGATAAAGAGGATGTGGTAAAACATGTACCAGCCCTCAAAGCTTCCGTAGGGAGCTGTGGGATTACTGTATCATGGCCATTTACATTTCCTTGGCCAAAAGAAGTCCATGGTCATGTCAAACTTCAAAGGAAATACAGAAGAAATCTATCATGGGCCTAGAAGTAGAGATCATAGAAGATAGGGCAAACATCCCATCAAGAGGCGTGAGGAGTGATTGGTTTCCAGACATATCTGGAAGACAGCCAACAGTATTTCCTGACACATATGCTTGGGGGGGTGGGGTAGGAATAACAGACTTGGGGGATAAACTGGAAGAGTGAAGTCGCCATGAATCGAAATGAAAGAGACTGACAGTTAAGCAGAATTTGAAGGGGACTTAGGTTTATACACTTTTCGTTTTAGACATCCAAGTGCAGAACTCACATAAGGAGTTGAACATTCAAGTTAGGACTGCGAGAGAGAGCTCCACCTTGAGCAAAAATAATCCTTATCATTTAGGTGGCATTTAAAGCCAGGAACTTAAATGAATCACCAAGGGGGTTACAAGAAGTCCAAGGACAGAGCAGTTTCACCAACTGTTGTGAAGTTGTAGATTTTCATCCCAGAGCTCAGAATTTAGTAGTTTCTCTCTAGCTCCAATTTATAAGTCAAGATTTATGTGAGCAAACCATGCTTATTATGCCTAAGTGTTTTTGGAAGTATTTATCCATTTCCTGTAAGTAGGGGATATGCTTGAAGAATATAGCAGCAATTATTGCATGGGCACTGACCAAGTACAATGGACATTTACCCATGTACATTCAGCATCGTCTTTAACAGCAGCTCTTATCTTACAGCACTCTGTCTCCTCTGAAATTAATGTAACTTCCATAGTCAGATTTCAATTATTATTTGTCTGGCTATTTTATGCCACGAAGTACTACAGAATTTTTCATTTTGCAATGCAAGTATTTTAAAAGTCTTTTACATTCATAAATCCTATGTTCAAAGTATCTTTCTAACATTTTTATAACAGTGTTAAGCAGAAGTTGAAACAGCGAAGGACCTTACATATGAATACCGAAAGCATAAATTTAAAAATATTTATAATTATATACTAAATAAGTTATGACTTCAGTCTATTATCCTTCGGATACATTAATTACCAAATTATGCTTTAGTGCTCTAAAACAAAAATAGCAAAAGAAAACAAATTTAAGGTTTGAGTTCCCTAAGGGTCCATGTTTCATTCACTTATTATACGTCATGATCAGAGTCATGTGTTTTGGCCAGGTGGTGGTGCCCAGTTGTCTGGTCAGGCAAGCACTGGCCTGTCTGTTGCTATGAGGACATTTCATGGATTTAAATCATGATCATGTTGGCTGCATCCACAGCTGACTGCATTTGCTAAGGGGAGTGCCTTCTGCAATGAGTGATGCTTAATTGAATCACTGGAAGGCTTTTCAGGAGGACTCAGAGACAATTACACATCCTGCTTCAGCCAGCCAGCCTCTCCTGAGAGTTTGTTAAGGACCTTCACTGGAGCTGCCAGCTCAGAGCCTGCCATCCCAATGGTTATGTGAGATACTTTTATAAATATTCATTTACAGATATCTCCTGCTGATTCTGTTTCTCTAGAGAACCTTAGCTAATACAATATATAAATATTTAGCAAGTTGCATATGACACAGTAAGCATTAGATTATTTTATTCAACAAATGTATTTTGAATCCCTATTTTGTGACAGGTATTGTCCAAAGATGGGGAAAGAGAGAAATAACCTAGCAGATTAGGATCCTAGTGGTTCTATTTCATGTTCTAATGGAAAATGTGGGAAATAAATTCATACCAAGTCTATGGTATAATTTCAGGTAACGATAAATGCCTTCTGAAAAATTCAAGCAGGATAAGGGATTAAAGAGTGATGGGCTAGGTAGCTGGGTTAGCTAGGAGGAAGCTGTCACCCTTCTGAGATGATGACAGATGAAGAGAGACATGAATGATGTAAAGAAGCAAGACAAGTAGAGGTTAGGGGTGAAATATTCCAGATGGAAACAGTAACAGTTGTAAAGGCCCTTGGACAGGAATGACCAGAGGAGATCAAAGAGCTACAAAAATCCCAGAGGGAATGAATCAGAATGAATAGAGAGACAAAAGGTCTTCAGAGAGAGTCAGAGACTCTAGCAGGGGCATATTTGTTAGGGCTTTTTAAACTAGAGAATTTGGATTTTACTCTTATTGTGATAGGAAGCCAGTAGAGGGTTTTGAGCAGGGTAGAGATAAAATTTCATTTATGTTTCCAAATATTACTTTGGATTCTGTGTAGAATGAAGGTAACAAATCAGGTTAAATAAGGGTCACTGATAGTTAATAGATGAGTAAAGTAGTTTAGAAAAGAGAAGAGAGCCATTTAGACTTGCCACTGTGAGAGTAATTAGGAGAGGTCATATATGAAAGCTGAGGGTTGAATTTACAGGTCTGGTTGAGAGACTGAATGTACAATTTTAGGGAAAGAGAGAGAACAAGGATAAAGCCTGAGGTTTTGTTGTCAAATAAAAGTGATAGAGGAGATATTGGAGAAGGATCAGGTTTTTGAGTTAGGAAATCAGTTTTGACTATGTGAAGTCTCACATACCTAATACATTTTTTTTTTTTTTTGCACGGGCAGGTCTGGGAATCGAACTGGGGTCTCCAGCATAGCAGGTGAGAATTCTGCCACTGAGCCACATTGCTGCCCATAATGCATTTTTAAATTAAGATGTTTAAAAGTGGAATATCAAATTATGAAGTCAGGATATAAATGTTATGGTTATCTATGTATAACATGAATTCAAATCCATGAAAATGGAATTCAAATACACTATAGTCAGCTAAGGGAGTAAATATAGAAGGCGAGAAGGAAAGATCTGAGAGTTTGAGAACTTACCTCTTGCAATTTTGGAACTGGAGGAAGAGTCAGTTAATTAGATGGAATAGGATTAACTAAGAAGAGAGAAACCAGTAAACCCTCCAGTTTGGGAACTCCATAAGAATGATTTTTTTTCACGAAAGAGGCAGTGTACATTCTATATAATGGTATAGAAAACCAAGTCTGTTGTTAGTTAAAATTGATCATTGGAGGTGGCCAGTGAAGGTTTTCGGGTCATTAACAGTAATTTCTGGGTAGGATTAAAAGCCTGATTTGGATGTTAAAAAAGTGACAGACATATGTGATGGTGGTAATGAACAGTTTTGTGAGGGAAAAGGGAATCAAAGGAGGTTTTGTTTATCTCTTTGTTCAATTGTTTGTTTTTAAATTGGAGACATTTCTGCACACTTGATTATAACACATGAGAATGCTGGATATTTGAGTAAGGATAGATTGATAAATTTCCTAACGGAAAGAAGAGACAGCTATATTTTCACGGCCTCTATTTTCTGACTGTTAGGAAAAATCATAATCGCCAGCATTAAGAGAGACAGGAGAGGTGTGAGGAGAAAGGAAAGGTATAAAATAGTCTAAGCATGAAGAGTAATGTGACTATGGAAAAGTAGATTCCTACCGAAACTAAGTGACATAAGTAGGGGAAAGATAGCTCAAAGGGAGTGATAGAAAATGAAAACTTTATTGGATTTGTTGGTGTCTCCAAACATGATAACTGATAAAAATGATTTGAAAATCTGATTATCAAAAAGGAATCTAAAGTGTGAAGTAGATGGTCTAGCGCAGCTTTTCTGAGACCAACACTCAGAAGAATATTTCTGCTCAATGAAATGGAAATAGGTCTTCCATTAAAAGAAGCGTCAGTGCTCATGTAAGTTTGAGGTTCCCTGAATTAACCAAACTAAAACTGGCCTTCTTTGATGATTTGTTTTGTTTACTTTATATTTTATAATTGCAGGACTGCTCAGAGTCTTTAAGAGGCCACTGGACTTTGTGAATCTCCAAGATTACAATATAGAATGTTGTATCTGATATTATCATTTTTTAAAAATTCTAATGTAATTTAGAGAATAGAGTTTGAGGAATCTGCTCCGGTACATCTGAATTTCAAATATTTGAACATATTCCCTTTTCATTTTACCTCCCTTCAATTACTATTTTACATAATACCTTCCAACATCTTTTGTTTTGCCTTAGATTAATAAATATGCATTCTGTGATTACTTTTGTGAAATATGTACAGCTGACATATAACTTTCTCCATGGATATCAGGCACTATGCTAAATATGTATTGCTTTATTGCTTGTAATATTATACTTAACTTTGGAAGAAGCAAAAACAGCTCACCTATTTGAATACGTTCTTATATTTTAAAGAATGCTTCCTTCCCTCTAAAGAGTGTTACATTTTTAGTAAATAGAAATAAAACAAAGCAGAACAGCCAAACATTCAAATTTCTTCAAAGTGTTTCTAAAGACAAGCAAAATGCAACACATTGCTCATAGTAGCTGGAGAGATAATGTGCAAAATTAAGAATGATATTTTCGTAATTCATAGGTAGGCACAAATGAACAATAAAACATAACTCAATTTCATCTTGATAAGAGAAAGCTAAGCAAAACCCTCCTGTACCTTCGTCAGATTTTATCCCTATTTCAGTTCATACAACTGACGCTGCAGCAAGTTCCATATGCTGATAACTTTAAATTAGCAATTCAGCCTACAACCTGATGCCAATGTTAGAACTGACTGAGAATGCTGGAGGCTTCACTTTATCGAGTGATTTCAATCTCTACCAACTGGCCTGTGAAATCGAGGAGCATTGCTTGAGCTTCATCTTGTCAGCCCAAAGTAAATCATCAGGCTCAGGTTGAGGTCATCATGCCGCTGAGTTCTCAGGACGCTGCCCATCCAGCGGCTGTATTCATATTCTGAGCACAGGGAATTTGGTTTTATCTCTCTGCTCCAAACCCAGTGTCTCAAAACGGGATGCTGCTGGACAGAAGTGTCTTATTGAAATGAGCTGAAGGCATTTATACCCACCAGGAAAAGTTGTGCTTCCTAATTGAAATGAGCTGAAGGCATTTATACCCACCAGGAAAAGTTGTGCTTCCTAAGGATACTCAGAAATGACTAATTGAAACTGCTGCCAGGTGCACAAATCACTAAATTTTGCTTTCACAATTTTTAAGGAATAAAAGGTACATTGTATACAAACAATCACCACATTGTTTTTCAATACATAGTTATTATTTCTGCAGAAGATGCCTTCTTTCTTACTATTTATTATTCTAGGTCTATTTCCTTGTATTCTTTTTTTCCTCTTTTCTATTTCCATATTGAATTTTGATCAGCGTATAGCAACAGAACTGCATTTTGCAAAGTCCTCTGTTGAATCATATATACATTTTAGAAATTGTAGGGGCTATCAGGAGATTAGCATTTCTTTCCTGAGATTTTCCTGATTTCATATCCTTCAAACCGAGCAAGATTAATAGGCATCAATAGGTTGGAGCCCACGAGGAGGCTCAGTATAGCCTGTCAGGTTTTTTTTTAATGTAAATGCTGTAGATATTCTCAATGTTGTTTGTGTCATTCTTCTTCTCAGTTTGCCTTTTTATTCCCCTGCTATGTCTTCTCATCTCAGGAGTGGACTTGTGTAATTAGCATCCTCAAGACTGCATGTGCCACATATAAGGGGCTGGTTTCTTCTAATCCCCAAAGAGCAGGATTGTCACTTAATTTGCATGAACCTTTACCAAATATTACTCAGTTGCCATCATTTGGTTCAGTGAGATATCTTTCTAGAACTATTGTTAAAGCAAATGAACTCTGTCAGTTTTACTTGATTTTGTTTGAATTTACATATTAGCATGGGGGGGTACAAAATAATTATAGGATGATTATATATAATTATTTTGTGAGTGGACCCACAGAAATTTCTGCTATACCACTCAGACTAAGATGTATTCTATGTACTCTTCTTTTGGCTAATTGTATGATATTTAGGTGTTTTTGTTTTAGTTCTGAATGTGCCACCAAGTATATAAATTACCGTATACCTCAGGGTTCACCCAGAGAAGCCGAAGCATTAGGAGCCACATATTTAGGAATTTTGTGGAAGGAATTGGCTTATGTGATTATGGGACTGGCTGTGAAATTCCAAAGACAGGGATGTCAGGAAGGTCATGCTGGAATCCTCGAGCAGATTCAAAGGAAGGACAAATTTCTGCTTCCAGGAAACTTCAGTTCTGCATTTTAAAGCCTTTGAACTGATTTTATCAGGTCCACCCAGATTATCTAGGATAGGCTCCTTTACTTAAAATCTACCAATTATGAACATTCATTACATCTGCAAAATACTTTCTTAGCAACACCTGCATTAGCAACATCTAGAATAACAGGACTATAGCAAAAAAGATGACAGCCTAGCCAAACCAGCTCTTAAAAACGTTCATTAGAGTCAGATTTGCAAAATAACTATATCTCTTTGGTGGTTTTCCCTAATTTAGAAATGAGTTACTCATTTGACATGGCTCTCTAAACTTTTCCTAGCTCAGAACTTCCATATCATGTTCAATTGTCTAGTAGGTTAGAAATTATATGAAAAAGCACGTGTAACCCCCAACTATTTGAGGTACCATTTATAAAGCCATTTCATGATAATTTTTAGTCTGCATCTAGCTGCACTATAGTCTCACTTTAGTTACATATTGCTAGTTATGAAATGTTTTTTTTAATTCACCAATGAATGTATTTCAATCCAAAGTTCTCTTAGATGTATGAAAATGTTTCATGCCTTTTCTTTTGATACATAAACTTTTCATTAAATTTTATGAAAACAAATCTATTTATCAAGAAACTATGACATGCTTTCATTAAAGCAGCTTCCTAGAATTGGGGAGAATCTAGAAAATAGTGTTTCCATGAATGCAGATATGGTTTTATATCACAAAATCTCTGAAATATCACAAAATCTCATGGGGATAATAAGTAATTACTCAATAAAAGAGATCTAAATCTATGTTCTTCAATAAAAGTACAGACAAAGTTTAACCTACATGAACTGTCTTTTTCTGCTAAGGAGATACAAGTGTCAGATTTGTAGCTAAAGAAAATTAATCATTTGAAAGAAATGGAATTTATCTCTGGGGATTTTTCCTGCCATATTCCAAATGCAGGCTGTGCATTGATGGCCTTTTCTCAGGTCTGAATTTTGTGAAATAAATTCAAGTACTTGGAATAATATGATAATTGGTCTGGATAAACAATCACTTTTATAAATTGTAATTTTTAAAGCATTTCCTTCTGATTCCAAGGATTTCTAGCCTTGATGTGGAATTAGATATTACCCCAAATATAAATGGTGTTGCCAAATTAAGGCTTTAACTTTTGCCCATTAGGCACACAGTCTCCTTGCCAATATGGCAGGGGTGGGCAGGGAACTATAATAGAAAAAGAGGATCATTGACATCTCATCAATCATGTTCCTACATAGGGTAAACCTTCAGCTCATCTAAGTGCGCTGAAATTTGTGGAAGTTTCAATCTATAAAACATAAGAGAGCTCAGAACACTCTATGTGGTGATTTGGAGCTATATGTACCCCAGAAATACATGTTCTGAAACTTAATCCATTCCTTTGGGTGTGAACCCATTATAAGTAGGACCTTTTGGTGAGGTTGAGGTGTGGTCTACCTCCAGCAAGATAGATCTTCCTTCTTTTTCTGGAATTCTTTATAAACAAAATGAAATTAAACAGAGAGGGAGAAAAGTCAGAGAGGGAGCAGCCAGAAGCTGAACATTGATGGAACCTGGAAGAGAAGGGAGACAGGAGACACCAGTTAGTGCCTTGCCATGTGACAAGCTAGCCAGCCCCGTACTGCCAGCCTTCAGGAAGAAAGCATTGCCTTGATGACACCTTGATTTGGATTTTCTTTTAGCCTCAAAACTACAAGTGAATAAGTTTACAATTGTTGAGTTGACCCAATGCTTGGAATTTTCTTAAGCAGTCCAGGAAACTGAAACAAGCTATAAAAAACTGAATTTTCTCTCAAAGGAAAAAAAAATCTTCTTAGGATTATTTTGATTATTAGTGAATTAATATATGCAAATGCTTAGAGCAGTTTCTGTACCATTATAAATGCACAATGCTTAATAAATATAAGATACTCTTCTTTGAGAGGCAATAGAGAATAATGTTAAAATTCGTAGGCTCTCAATTTAAAACTTGATTATGCCACTTTTAAATTATATTGTCCCCAGGCATGTTTTTAACTTTTCTATTCCTTGGTTACTCACTGATACAAAATAGAATTTAAAAGAACACTTACCTCATAAGGTCATTGTTAGGGCTAAATATGTTACTAAGTGTAAAATCTAAGATGTATTACTAATATTAACTCGGTGTTAATAAATATTTGGAAACAAAACAACATGAAACAATTTCATACCATACCTGGTCATATATTTTATGTCTCTCTGATAATTACTGGCATCATTAAACAGCAGGATTCCAGGTTAGTAACTCCAAATATTCTTCTTTTTATTTTCTTCACATACCTAAGGGCCTTTACTCCTGATTTTTTCTTAAACTGCTCTTGAATTCTGCTCCCATCTTCTGTCCTTAACACTAGATCCTAACCACTTGACTACTCAAAAAAAAAAAGGCCATAATTAATCTCCTTTTTGAAATTCAGCTTTCACAAAGCCAGAATTTTCTTATAAAATTCAGTCATTCTACAGTTAATCGCACTTATTTGTTTACTAAATGTTTCTTCATATCTTTTGCAAGGCATAATATACTATCTGGCTACAGCTGAATATTCCACTGTTGCCCTCACTGTGTCCCATACAACATATATACCACATTAGACTGGCTGCCTTCCCAGAGCTGGTGTCCAAATGAAATTCTAAATATGAATATCCCTGTCCACCTTACTCTATCAAACTTGTACTTTTTAAAGAGCAACTCAAAGCCAACCTGGCATTGCGGAAAACACACAAACATTAACTCCAGTGGTAAGGTTTTTAACTCTTGCGTATATCATTGTGAACATTTATTACTTCTAAACAAGTTAAATGCACCCTTGCTTTCTCATTTGTAAACAGTAAAATCTACTGTTTTGCAAAAATTAAATTACATATGTAAAAGTTTAATATATTGAGGGTATAGCAGAAAAGTTTATTTTCAATGTGAAGATTTTTCCAGAGTTGAGGCTCTGGACACTCAAAGCTTTGTTTCTGCTACAGAGTCTATTCTATCTATGCCCTTTTATATGATGATGGATTTGCATTTGTTTTCTTCACTCAGTTATGGGATCTTTGATATTTAAGACTTGTGGATGAAGAAAGAAAAATATGGCACTTTGAAATCAGTCATGTCTGACTGCTCCAAACATCGTCTGTGTTAACCTCATCTATGCCACTTCACTTTTTTAAATCTTACTTTCCTAACATAGGTAACAATCTTTGCTTCATTTATATACATATGGCACCGTAACATTTGTTTCATTAGTTGGGTTAATTTCGTTCTCTATTTCAAAGTTACCTCTGTGTTCCTTGAAGGATCTTTAATGAGCAATCAGGAACTAATTTAAGATTGTCGTGAATAATAGTATACTAGTCTAGATAGCTGGGGGGTAATCGGGTTGCTAAAAGTAGAAGAAAGAAACAATTTTAGCAGAAATATAATTAAAAAAAATAATCTTTGAAAGAAATATAACTTTGTTTAGGCTTCTTCACAATTTTGATTTTTCCTTTTGCTTTTCATTTGAAATACTTTCAAACTTTTTCAGGAAATTCATTTCCTGAACACTTGAGTATAGGTTATATACATCATGCTTTTTGAACGCTTGATTCATTTCCTAAGAACAGGGATACTCATTTAGATAACCACAGTAAGTGCTGCCATCATGTTCAAGAAATTTAACATTGATATAAAGCTTACAGTCTATATTCCAATTTTTTTTGGTATGCCCCAATAATGTCCCTTTGAGCCTTTTCTCTTCCTTTCCTAAATGCCATCTGGGAATATGTATTACATTTAATTGTAACTGTCCCTTCAGTTGCTCTTCATTTTTTTAATTGAGGAAACATGTAAAACATAAACTTTCCCATCTCAACCACTCTTAAGCATATCATTCAGTGAGAGCAACCACATTCACAATCCTGCACTACTCTAATCACGTCTCATTACTGAAACTTTCCCAACTCCCCAAACAGAAACACTACACTCACTATGCATTAACTCTCCATTCACCCTATCCCCCATCCTGGTCAACCTGTCCTCTAATTCATGTTTCTATGGTCTTGCCTACTCTCCAATATTCTCCTTGTGGTCACTACTGGGCTTAAATTTAACACCCTAAATCTACAACAACTATGTTTGCTTTGATACCAGCTACAATTCAGTAGCACACACTGACTATGCTCCTACACCTGTGCATCCATCCTCTACATTTACATCGTTCTTCTCATAAATTCCACGTTTGAGTCCAAAAACACTGATTTAGTATTCTATTTTATATATCTGCCTTCTAGTTCCTATAGCAAGTAAAATTGGAATTACAATCCCAAAATACAATAGTATTGGCATTTCTATTTACTGAAGTTATCCTCACTGGTCATCTTCCTTTATTCTTGTGGCTTCGATTTATTGTCTATTGTACTTTCTTTGCAACCTGAAGAATTCCCCTAGACACCTCTTCTAGTGCCAGACTAGTGGTGACAATCTCCCTCAGATTCTGTTTATCTGGGAATGTTTTAACCTCAGCCTCATTTTTTGAAAGATAGTTTTGCCAAATATAAAATTCTTCATTGGCATTTTTTTTTCTTTCATACGTCAGACACTGCCTTTTGCCTCTATGGTTCCTGATGAGAAATGGCACTTATTCTTATTGAGGATCCCTTGAATGTGACATGATGCTTTTCTATTGTGGCTATCAGAAGTCTCTCTTTCTCTTTGGCAGCTGATAATTTGATTATAATACTGTATGTTTAGGTCTATCCTATTTGGAGTTCATTGAGTTCACCTCTGGTTAAATTGGGGAAGTTTTCAGCCATTATTCTCTCCATCCCTTTGTCTCTTACTTCTCAAGGGATTCTCACAATGCTATATTGGTTTGCTTGATGGTGTTCCGATTTCCTCAGGCTGTGTCCAGCTTTCTTCATTCTTTCTTCTTTCTCCTCCTCAGAAAGACTGAGTGATTTCAATTACCTTATCTTCAAGTTCTCCAATTCTTTCTTCTGCCACTTCCATATTCTTATTGAACCCCTTTAGGAAATTTTTAAATTTCTGTTACAGTAATCTTTACCTCTGTTTGTTCCTTTTCGTAATTTCCACCTCTCTATTGATATTCTCTTTATGTTCATTATCATTTTCCTGATTTCCGTCAGTTGTTTGTCCATGTTTTCCTTTAGCTTTTTGAGAATATTTAAGACTATATTTTTAAAGTCTTTGTCTGTTATGTCCCATATCTGGTCATCCTCACTGATGATTGCTAATGCTTTGCATGGCAATCTTTTCCTGTTTCTTTCTTTATTTTGTAATCTTTTCCACAACCTGGACATTTTGATGTTTTACACTGAATTTAGACTCTGAGGCACTTGTTCCTTATGCTTAGATTCAGCTATTGTTATTACAGGACTTTCCTAAATGCCAGGAACTCATGAAAAACAAAAAGATGATGGAAAAAAAAACCACCTTTCAAGTCTGCTGATTTCCCTATGGAATTGTTCTCCTTCAAGGCTAAAGCTTAAGTTCCTCATCGATTCTTTCTGCATTTGTCTCTTGCCTTGGCATATGCATGTGGCCCTGAGAATTCCCCAATTTACATGGTTCAATATATCTTCTTTCCCTAGGAAACAGCTTTCCTCATGGTTCAGGGGGCACTTCACTGTATGTTCTACAGCCAGCACCCCTTGCCCCAGGCAGCACAATTTGACTGCTCTCCCACAGCATTTTGTAGGATTACTCAATAAGCTGCTTTCTACAGCCAAGGACTAGTTCTGGAATAGCATGTCCCTCAGGCCACCACCAGATTGTACCAGACATATATACATATATATATACTCAGTGTGTGCATGAGGCTTCTTTTGCCCACTCTGCAACTAGGCCTTGGGCTCCACACTGGGAGTGCAGGCTAGCTCTGTGTTAAGCAGGTGAGGGGCAGGAGAGGATCCAGCCAGGGTGCCATAGTATCCAATGCTTTTAGATAGCCTTTCTTTTGGTTCAGGGCTCTGTATGTTGCTGCAGTCCTTTACCTGTTTTCTGGAACTTTCATGATGATATTACTATAAGTTCTTGCTAGTTATTACAAGCTTCTTAAGGAGATGGAGCCCTGAAGCATCACACTCCACTATCTTGATTAGGGCAGGCCACAGTTTTGATTCAGAAGAGAATATCTTTATAAGCATACAGGTCTTTTGCAGGGATGGGGCAGCTATGCAATAATCATTGGTTGCTTTGCTTCCAATTAGACTTGAAGTAGTACAGAACTGAAGGTCACTGCTATTAGCCCTCAGGTTGTCTATGCCCAGTGCTAATAGTATAAGAATTAAGATGGAGACTTAAAACAGAGACTTTTCACCAGATTATGTTTCTTAGTAGCCTGTGGTATGAATATAAAACAGATCATTTTAGCATTTATTTTTGCCACAAGAAGAAATGGGACTCTCAATTGAAGTTAGTGTAACCTAATCTAGCCCAAATTACCCCCAAAGGGCCAAACATCCCTGCAAGCCAATAGTATATCTTTTTTATGTCTGCTGAAATGGCTATTTGAACTTGGGGAATAAGAATAGAGGGAAAAGTTTCTTCTGGATATAGTGTCCAGGGGAAATTTGCTCTACTCAGCTCAACTAGTGCAAACGCTATCACTAACTTTTGTAATATTTTTTTCTTTCTTTGCAATGATATCCAATGCAATTCTCCATATTTTGTTATAGGAACTGATTCTCAGAAATATAAATTTAGTTTTGAGTTCAAACCTGAAATTGATGGGAAGGAGCAATAAACATTAAAATAGGTAATTGATACCAAATATCAAAACAAGTGCAAGAAAATTTTAAAATGTAAAAAACATATTTCTTCCAATTTGGCAGTAATCACCTACAATGGGATTTAAAATATGATATAACAACTTACCAACTGGATTTTTGATAGTTTTCTTTAGTTATTCTTGTTTTGAAATTGTGAAAAATACTGAAGACTGTTTTCCACCACTTTTATTGTCATAAAAAGGACATTTAGGCAAATGAAACTAAGAAGATATAGAAGAAATTTTCCTTGGGTGCCTCACTCCTGAAAATGCTTTAAAGGACTAGTTTTCATACAGGGATAAGTTTTCCCCCAAGGAGATACTTTTGGTTGTCATAACTTGGAAGAATGTTACTAGAATCTAGTGGGGAGAGGCCAAGGTTGGTGCATGACGTTCTACAGTGTACAGGGCATCCCCTCTGTCAACAGAGTATTGCCCACCCACTATATCAATGGTGCCAAGATTAAGAACTCCTCTTCAAAGGAAGGAATGAAGATAATTGATGTGCAATTAGATAATTGAAGACTATCACCATAGAAATAAGTTAGAATGCCAATATTCAGAACTGACCAATGAAGAATAAATGACATTCCAACCACCCCTCAAGACTCCTCCCCCTCAACTTAAATGAGATAGCCAGAATGTTCTATGCCCCACTGAAGAGGACCTACACCCCTGACATACCAGAACCATCTACAGAAGACAGACTCTTGCCCCTCAGCACCTGTTAGGATTAAGGGTGAGAATTCACTGAGGGGGTTCTTGAGGCAGGCTGGAACAAGGGACCTAAGAAGGGAGAGAAGGCCTTAACAAGAACACTTTATCAAGATCAAGGAGGCACATGGCCCCAAGCCACCATGCCAGGGAACCACCCACTTACAGGCAACACCTAGCAGCAGCCAAACCATTTGGAGCCTAACAACCTCCAGCTGAGTGAATCATCTATGGAGAAGGATGAAGCCAACCAACCTACCCAAATGTGCTATCTACCATCAGGCACCACCCGGGAGAGGAGAGAGGAGTAAAGAAGGCCCTGAACAAGGAAGGGAGAAGGGAAATAAGTAAAGCTAATTTATAAAAGCAATTGGCCTCACAATACCTATTACCTCTGGCCTTTTGTCTTTCGTTTCATATGAGTGCCCACATGTCTTCTTACAGTTGTATTCAATAGACTCACTGTTTTCTTACTCTAAAAAAATAAAAGAATAAATGGCAAGCAGTTGTATGCATGATAAAAGTTTCTCAAATTCTACAGTTATTTTTAATAATCCTAACCTGTCCTCATTTTACATGTTTAGATAAGAAAGATCTCAAAGGCCCATTCCTTCCTATGTATATATCGCTTATGCTTTTCCTTTACTTTTACTTCAGTCATTTTCTGGTAGTATTTAATTTCATTAATTCAAAATCCTGTATGTGTCCATCCAACAACTATTTATAACACATATTTTATGCTTCGGAAATTATTTTGTCCTATATATTAATTATGAAAGAAATAAGAAGAAAAGTTCTTAAGTTGGGAAGATTTCAGAGGGAATGGCCTGTGAACTGGGTTCAGATGCTTAAGTTATAGAACGAACATGCAAAGAATGCCAGATAGTGAGAATAAAAGTGTTAGCAAAGGAGGAGAGCTAAGAATGAGTAAGGTGTATTTGAGAAATAAAATGTATTTGAGGAGTATTTATTCAATTGACTGAATGAATATGTTCTACAAAAGCATGTGGAAGAACAATCATGCATATGTTGATGAAAGCCACATTTCTAAGGTGTTCAATGCCATGCTAAGAAGTCTGGACATCTTTGTTTCTAGCAACTGGCAGACTAAGACATCTGTGGACATGGAGAGGTATCATGGGAAAAGAAATTTTTAGAATGATAAAAAATTGTTGGCAATGTGTAGAAGAGCTTTTGCGTTGGAGAAGGGGTTAGGAACCAGTTAATTATTGGGGAATGAAGTTAAGAGGAATAACAACTCTGAAGATAAATATGGGAGTCACGTCAGATTGTGAAATTGTACCTTAACCAAGAAAAATCTCTAATGGCTGGAGAATGAGACTTACTACTTTTCGGAGGTAGGAGGAAGACTAGAATAGTGAATAATTCATCTGAGTAGGTCTAAAAGAACAAGAAAAACATATGATGTAGAATCATTTATGTTTGAGATCACAGTGTACTAATTATTGAAGTGCTATGCTGGTCACGATTTACTATTATTTTATTTTGAATTGTTTTCATGTTGATAGACAAGATTGGTTCAGTATCAGCAATTTCATATAAGTTACTTGTTTAGATAATACTAAAATAGAATGGGCTGGACATTTTGCACTTCATCTCCGGCATTGGACATTTTAAAAACAAAAATATTATTTCACCCTCAAGGTTGCTTTAAATTTCACAAGAAAATCTCCAGGCAGGGTGTCCCAGGTTAAAAGCCTGAGTCATTTCAGTTATCGGGTATGTTGGTTTATTTTGCTTTTTGCTATGTTATGTACATTGATACATTTAGCTTTTCTGCGATCATTTTATACACAAATGCATAATTTATTCCCTCAAAATTCAATTTCATCCAGATTTTAAAATTAAGTATATAATTAAACATAAGATCCTTCAAACTGAGTCAGATAAATGGGCATTAATATATTAGAACTCTTGAGCATGCATATTAAAGTGCTGTCAGTTCTTTTGTTAATGTAATGCCATAAATATAGAATATAATAGTTTAATTAACATGTCCATTTTCTTTGTAATTCATATTATAGTCACTTTGTCAAAAGTGTATATACAAGTGATTTGATATTTTTGTATATATGGGTGCCTATTTTGTCCTCCTGAAATGTTTCTACTGCACACTCAGTGGGCAATTTTAATCCAAACACTTAAAGTTTTCTTTAGCACAGAGAAACATCCTTGTTTCTATAACTTCTTTTTGTCTTGTTTCTCCATTCTCTTTTCTGAGATTTCTATCACATACTTTCGCAATTTTAGTTTATAATTTATACTTTTACATGTTTTGCTCAATAGAGTGGAGGAATAATAACAAGCTCCTATGCTAATTGAGATTGCCAACATATCCGGGTGAGCTTCATTCTGCATATGGGGATTTTCCTCAGATTGGCTGGTTATAGATTGGTAGAGTGTGGATATATTTTAATTTAGAAAGTAAAAAAAAATTGTGTTATTACAATAAAGAATTTTAGGAATGTTCTTTACCTAGCCAGCATCTAGATACTATTTTTTCTCCTGTAACTGTTACGGTGATCTGCAACTGCTTGAGGTTTTATCTGTCTTTCAGATGACCAAAATACCCATTTAAGGCACTTATATGGCAGATACTCAAGTACAGAGACATCGACTCTAAACAGTTTTTTGTACAAAACACAGCTACATACTCTAAGTGCAACGATTAGGACACTGCTATTTCTTTGTCTACTCCAATCACTCCAGTAAATACTCCCTACTTTTATTGATATCTTACTTGACTATGGTTTGTTCCTCCTTTATTTTTGGTGGTGCAAAGGGAAAAGTCAATCAACAACCCCCTCCAACAACTTACTTCTCTCCTCTTATTGTACAGCCTCTGTTTTGCTTGTCTTGTTCCACGTGCTTTAAGACTTGCCAATTTGTATACCATTTCTAATCATCATTGGCAGCATTTCTCCTTTCTTGTGAGGCTGAGAATTAATTTATATTTCTTCAATTTTCTCATAGATAATATTTAGAGGAAAATAGCATGTAAGCTCAAAACATATCTTGACTCAGAAGCCTTAATCTTAAATTTTCAATAGCATTTCAATGTACCACTAAATGCTATACATTTTGAGACAACTTACTTCTTTAAGCTATTAAAACTTGCTTTAATACCTCAAATAAACTAGATATTTGAACTTTATTTGTGATGAACATAAATCCCTTCATATTCTAATGCCTATATAATTTGAATTTCACTGAAACAGTCCTATATTCCAATATTTGGCTTTGATCCCAGTTAATATGCTGTTTAATTGATGTAACTGACTGTTGAGTGGGAAAATAAGCTCACCACCTAAATCAGATCACCTATGCAGTTTCTCAAAAGTTAGGTGACAATGCTAGTACTGGTGGAGGTTAGCAGAACTGCCATGGTAAAATCTTCCATTAATCTTTGCATTAGTCTAAAATTTATTTGCATTGTCTAAAATTTAACATTTAATAAAATGCCAAGGTTTGTAATTTTACTTTTGTAAAGCATCTTTTAGAAACAGAAATAAACAGAAATCACATGCAATTATTTCATCAAAAAGCTGGTCATTTAAAAGGAGAAGGAGGATATATAAGAGGTATGTACTAAACAAATGTTCTTTTATTCTGAATTCCACTTACAGCTCTGTTAGTTAATAATTCATGGTCTTTGATAAATAACTCAACCCTTCAAAGTCTTGTTCTTGCAAACTGTGGTGTTATAGTCTGCACTTCTTTCCTAGGATAACTAGGAGACTCAAAGGAAACATATATAAATACTTTTAAACATAATGTATTCTACTAATGTGAATATAATTTTATTAAATGTCTATATTTTATTGGACTGAACAGTTCTGATTCAGATCTAGTCTTGTATTGGAGATGGCCATTTAGAAGCTACATAGCACAAACACCTTGGACGCAATGTATTACTGGTCACTTAAAAGCTACTGGTTCAGGCAGAGTTCCACATTAATAATAATGCCACATAAAAATGGTGTGAAACTTTATTCCCCCTTCTTCATAAAACTGGCATTCTGATATGTGCATTTATATGACAGTAAATGTGTTACCTGCAAACTCTCCCTCACATTTTGCATGACTTAGGAAAGTGAAGAGAATGAGGACACCAAGACTCTGATATCTTGTATCCTCTACCTTTGTAGCAAATGTAGCTGAGACAGGTTGAATCGATGGAAAAATATTGAGGAATTCTTGTCTGTTTACTTCTGAACAGCGAAGTTCTTCTCCAAAATCCATCTGCCTTTTAATCAGATTCTCTGGTCATCACAGACAAACTCAGTTAAATTGAAGTACAGATGGCCATTTATTACAAAATAACACAGGAGGCTTAGAATAGATGATACATTTGGTCATTTTTGCACATAAAGCCTCTGATTAAGTATGAAAGATGTGAACATTTGTTTATCTTGGAAAAACCACTATTACTTGTCAAGCATGACCAATTAGTTATTTCTAAACTGTTATCCATATAATTAAGAAAAACAGCCATCTGTAAAGTCAGAAGTTTGGGTCTCTTTTTTGATCCACATGTAAATGCAATTTCTGAAATATGATTTATTTAAAAGAGAACCACCAGGCAGAACACAAGAGCAGATGATAGAAACTGATGTATTTTAGAATTTATTTTTGCTGCTTATTCCTCCACTTATGTGGTAGTATATAGCAAATGTGGCTAGAATAAGGCAAACTGACAGAACAGCATAAGAAATCTTCCTGGGTTATTCATATTTTAATTATAAGACATGATAGATGTAGAGACATACAAAAATGCCAAATAAGAAAGTTAATCAAACATCTTACGTACTAAACACAGAAAAAGAAACTAAATATGATCAAGGTTTTAAAATGAACATCATTCGAATACAATTTTAATTCACATTTTACATATGAGTAGGTATATACATGTATGTGTTCATTCTCAATAAATATTACTGTATGATATGTTAGCCCTAACTTATTTTTCTATTCAGCAAATATTTATGAAATGATTAATTATATTTCATTTTGATCAAACAGCATCTCTTTTCTCAAGCAATATTCTTACATTATAGGAATCAAATTAAAATTGTAAGCAAATTAACTGGTCCTATACATGCAATTTTTTTTCAGTTACATTCAACACTTTCCAGAATTCCCATAATGGCAGTGGAAGATGTCACCAAAAAAAAAAAAAAAAAAGAAAAGAATTCATGCATCACGTACCAACTCTGGATGTCCCTAACATCTAATTTCCTTACAATTTAATATATAGCCAGCTGTCTTTTCTTCATTTCATCTAGACTCTTTAAAGGCTAAATGTTTAAAAAAGACTATAAATTATATTTTAATTGAAGTTATTAATACAAAAATTAAAGTGCTTAGATTATATATCTCAACCAATTATTCTTTAAATTACCTATTTTTCTGATTTGAAATGGTTAATAAAAAATGAAATTCCATAGGAAGTTGTCAGCAGAATAGAAGAATAACTTGTTTTATTAAAATGAATTTCAATTACTTTTAATTTCAATTGAAAATGAATTTTCAATTATACACAACATAAAGAAATTTGAGATCCGAATGATATGCCAGACGCACATGATGATCAATCCTGTGACACCAGAATTTCAAAGAGAAAAAGCATTTAATTGCAAAGCACAGAGCAAGGAGAACAGGAGTCTTGCGTGCCTCAGATCTGTCTCTCCAAACTGGACAGTTTTTGAAAGTTTTCTATCGTATTCTAACAGAGGCAGGCAGGCTTAAAGCTTGAAATGACAAGAATTAGAGATATTGAGCATGCACAGACTGATTATATGCTTGACCACAGGAAGTACATAATAAAAAGATGACAAGATTTTAAAGTGGCAAAACAAAATAAGGGGATACAAGCGGGGCCAGTCACCAGTTCCCATAAGTCTATGTGGTTACAAAGTATTTAAGAAGATACAGTAACACAATAAAGCACCATCATCAAAGAATCAAAGCATCTGGTTTCAGTTCAATGACTTATAACAGTGCCCGATATTTGTTTTGGACTACATCAAAAGGTCAACATGTATCCGGGTAACAGTTCAATGAGTTACAGTAGTTGTAGGTATTTACTTTTAACATCCTACAATATGTTAGAAAGTTAGAAAACATCTAGATAATGATTCAGTGACTGTAATTATTTGTTAACTCACCTCTCAGTTATTATTATCTGAATTTAATGATACAGAATATTTGAAATTTCATTATTTATTTTTTAAAAAAGTACTTTTATAAAAGGAAAGTCATCATTTTACCATAAAAGAAAACATTTAGAAATGAAATATCTATATTACAGTGAAGACTGAATTCTCATGTTCATAATAAAGACAGATGCTGTAGAAACAGATTGTATAAGACATTTGCCACAAACTACATTTTAGTTTTGGCAACTTTTGTCAATAATTTCCACAGCACAGCTCAAACCTATGAGGCAGTATTCATGAGCTTCCTGGCTAAGTCAGCTACTGGAGTATGGAAGATAGAGATTTGTGGACTGTATTTAAATCATATGCAAAATGTGTAAAATGGGCATTTCTCAATAGAAAGATACTATGGAAAAAATAATTCAATGAGATGAAACATATAATTTGAGTGTTTGAATTAAATGTGAACTAATAAATTACAATAATTATTACATATTATTAAAATCATTATATTAGATATTAAAAGAAAAATGGAAACTTCTTAAATATCTCATTTGTCTTTTAGATAAGTGTTTCTGAAACATTTTGATCTCAAGAGCTCTTTTCAGTTAAAATTCTTTGAGGCTGCCTAGGGGATTTCTTTATGTACCTTATATTTGCTGCAAAAGAAATTAAAACTGATAATTAAAAAAATTATACATTAGTTCATTACAAATAATAAGCATATTATAAGTTAACGAAAAATATTTACAATGTCCTAGACAATATAAATCCAATGAGAGTGGCATTGCTTTACGTTTTCACAAACCATCTTTACTGTCTGCTCTTAGAGAATGCAACTGAATTTTCATCTTCACTTTTACATTGGAAATAAGTGATATTACAGCACCTGGAAATAGAGAGTTGTGAAAAAATAAGAATGAAAAAGGAAAATACATCAAAGTATCATCAAAGATTTTGGGTCTCCCACCAGAGCTAAGAAAATGCTGATAACTACCCTTCTTAAGCATATAAAAAACACAAATTTCTTTAAATGGTCTGCAATGATATATAACCCAGCTCAGTCTGTATCATCCATATTGTGTTATTCATACCTGATTTTCAGGAATTAGATAAAATCTACATTTATCAATATGTCTATCTCTATTATAATCACTACCCATGCAATCATTTAAAACCAATTAAATAAAGATATCACAAAATATTTTATTAAATTGAACAGTGATGAAAATAAAGAATATTTAATTACAGAATTTTTAGTTAACACTAACAAAGGCTTAACTGAGCATTTAATATTTGTTAAATTAGAAAACAGGATATTATATTTTTTGGTTTTGCAGACTGATAGTCTAGTTATTTTTAAGTGATATAATCTGGATTAAAAGGCAAACCTTCTAGTTAAATGCCTTCTAGTTAATCATGCTGCTGGTTTACAATGGTAACACCATGCAATATTAACACACTCTGTTTTTATTGCTCAGCATAACGCTAATGACAAGTTTGTAAACATCTCAGAACTATTTACTAAGTCAGCTATAGTAAAATATAGAACACAGATAACTATCATATTGCTTACAGTGCTTACTTGTAATGAACCAAAGGCATCATATATTATGTTAATATACATTGTTTTCACTGTCTGCTAGTCTGCCAAAAAGGAAGGAAACTTGCCACCAGGTTTTAAAAGAGATGTGTTATTTCTTCAGTACTGAGTGCAACTGGAGCAAAGCTTTCATTGCTAAGTGATTTGCATAGAAATCCCATAGGATAATTCTTATATTAAAACTGTAAAAGAATACCATCCTGATCAGTTAAGAGTAGGGATGTTTCATAAATTAAATAATTAGTAAATACAGTGGTGAACAGAATAAAAACAAATATGAATACACCAACTATATTTGGAAAATGTTGATGAGCAAGTGAGAACTGAATTCGTGTCAGGGAAAACATGAAGCGGCAACAGCTCTGTTATGGCATCTGGGAGAGAGCAAAATGCACTAAACTGAATGAGACTGACTTGGTAAGAGCTAGTTTAGCCTGCCAAAGGAAAGCAATATGGTAGGCCCCTCATTTGAAAATGCTAATCTAAACTGAAGCTCACGGTTAGCACCAGGTAATTTTTAAATGTTAAATTGTGTTTTCATTTTGTGCAATCTGTGCCTATAGCTTATTTTACTTTAGGAAGGACATCACAGATCAGCATAGCAAAATATCATGATGATAATGAGGATTTCCCCTATAACACCAAGAGGTAACTAATCAATATACCAATAACGTTTGTAATTTTCAAAAGTTAAGTTTAAGTGTAGACAATAAAAGTGACTGGAATAATTACCTCCAGAATTAAGAAGCAGTGCTATTAACTCCATGCGGTATGTTACAATTTGGTACTTTGAGTTCAAAGATGCTTTATGCTTATCATTGTTATTTAAGTTAAAATCAAAGGGAAAATTTTTACTTTAAATATAAACTTTAACATGACAAATTATCACATGTTATTATTGAATATAATTAGCTATAATTTTTATTGTGCAAACACCCATGCACTCATGCAATAAATGGTGAGTTTAAAAGCTAGACCAAACGTAACTCATTGGAAAATGATACCGAAAGACTGTCAGTGGGTATGTCATGAAATGATTTCTAAGTACATCAGAGGTAACAATAAGACTTGGATAGTTCATAAAAATAGGATTATAAAGGGGCAAATTATAGATGAGCCTATGAATGAAAGCTTTCCTTATTTCTTCTTATCACACTTCAGCCAATCTAACTCTATTCTTTGCTACATGTTCATTGAAAAAGGAAGACATCAAGGATATGGTTTCCTATGTTTGGATTCAGTGCATCAGAAGGACAGTGTGGGGTGTTTGTAAGCATAGATTGAAATAGATAGAAAGGAAAGATGGAAAAAAAGAAAATAAAGAGTAGGAAGCAAATGTAAATCAAGAAGGAGAGGAATTGAATCTCAGTTTCCACCTCCCCTTTGTTGTGTGTGGACTTCGGCTTCGTAGTCAATGTGAGCTGTCAAGGAGGTATCCGTATGACTGCACCTAAGCTCAGCTCTTCTCACCATCAAATTAGTTCTGGAAACCAGAATTTCATAACTCAAGATTCTCCCACATCAGCCCCTTTCTTCTAATTTCAAAGTCATGGCTAACTGCGAAGCGCCTGCTCTCCACAAACTTGGTCAAATCCGCCCTCCCTGGCCCCCCCAGTCTCCAGAGATCAGACCTGCTGACTCACTTTTATGAGGGAGCAGAACTCTCTGTATTAAAATATTAGGGCTCTCAATAGATTGAAAACATTGGATTTGATGTGAGATGAAAAAGTCATAATGTCTCAGGGAAAAAGAGCATGCTTCATTGCTTTAACATTAACTACTGTTAAAGGCTTTAGATCTCTGGATGAAGTCATTCCTAGACATCCAATCCCTAAGTAATATACAAGTAATCAAATTTACCAAACAGAGAGAATGAGGGAAGAATAATAGAAGAAATTGGGCTGAAATATCATCAAATTTCTATTTGACAATATGCATAAAGTTAAAAAATAGAAATTTGGGACATAAAATAGATATTTATTTAAAAGGCAATCCTATTAGGTAAAGAATTTAAAAGAAAGCCAATGGGAAAATTTTCTCAACTGACCCACTGCATATAATAATGATTAATATTAGCGGAAGGATATTTTTTGCTGGCTGCTCTATGCATATTATTGTTTTAGGCTAGGCAATTGAATGCTACAAAGATCAAAATCTACAAAAACCATAGAACTTATTAATGTTTAAGAGATAATTTATCCTCTGACTATTATTTGATATTTCAAAGGATTATCATAAAAAGATTCACTTTGCAGCAAAAGAAATACAAAAATTCCAAATATAGTTACCTGGCAAACATTATACACTGACATGAAAGACAAATATTAATGTTGAATGAATATCTCTATGCCAATTCCATTAGGAAAGCAATTGTTTCATTTCTAGACACTGTCAGGATTATGAATGGCTAAAGGAGTGCATTATATGATTTCGAAGTCCCCCAAACACTTTTATTCTGCAGCTCACAAAAAGCACCATGCATCTTTTTACCCTATTCATCAATGCCTCGTGTTCTATGAGCAATGTTTGGATCGAGCTTCAGGCTCATTAAATGTCATTATCTTGAGTGATACCAAAAATTTAGACTGATTAGTCATTCATACTCTATGTAAGTGAGTTTATAAACTCTTATGCTGAGAGGTGATTTGCATGTCGACACTGTAAAGAGTGAAAGTAATAATTTTCTTTATTTGTATCAGAGTTCTTTTTTCTTCAAAATATATGTGCTATCCTTGGCTGAAACCAATAGAAATTGTAAACATTAAGCTCCCCTGAGACTGAGGGTTGGTAAAGACAGGAAAATGTGGATTCCACATTCAAAAGAGATTTGATTTTGGCTACATATAGATAATCCTAAAGTCACATTCAGATTATTCTGCTAAAATTGTAACAACTGTGTTAATTAACTTTTGAGATACACCTGCCAAATGAAAAAGGGAGGCGTGAATTTAAGAGGGGGAAAAAGTGCAAGACACTATTCCACATTGACCCTTGTTTTCCCATTATGAAAAGTGTTATAACAACAACCAGAAACAAATAAATAAAAATAAGAAGAAAGGAAGAAGAGGAATGGTGATACTTAATGTCATGGAAACAGTGGAAATGAAGAAATGCATTAGGCATACTCAGTTGTTTCTCATGAATCTGTTGCAATAGTAGCACAAACAATAGTTTTTCATGCCTTTCTTAAATCCTTATATAAACCATCATCAAATGGCATGTCATAAATGCAGTGTGCTGTTTTGTGGCAGATTGCAGAGCATGTCATTATGATATCGGAAGTTCTGATGCCTGGAGAAGATTGATGATAATATAGGGCTCTCATAACTCCAATTTTAAAAGCTGAAATTCTTCCATAAAAACTGTTAGTTTCAATATTTAGCAGTTAAAATAATTCACTTAACTATTTCAGGATTAAAAGCTGAAAACAACTTATATTTTGAGCGTGGCAAAATATGTAATATTTTTGTATATGATTTTTTAAATGTGGGCACCACAGCGAGTGCTTTCATTAGAAATATAAAGTGTATAGTTATCTTCAAATTACATATCTTTAATCCATCATAATGATAGCTTTTAGAAACATTTCTGAATCGTAAATTCAGTATTTTAAAATATTCACATTTTTATGAACATCTCTTTTCTTAGGAAGGTAAAGCACACTACTGATTAGACCATATTTACCACTAATGAAGTATCCTGGATAGAATTTGATGTTTTGTTTTGTTTTTCCACCGTTCAAATCACTCTGGGATTTATCCGGGCATCCCTCTGAACAAAGTTACAAAATCTCATGCTCTTATCAAGGGCTGAAATTCTGCTGGGTACTGAATCCACAAACTTTTTTATCAAAGTAAGAGAAGATCTGGAATGAAGAAACTGCTTTCACACTAAAAAAGGGGGAGAGAAAACAAACCAGTTTGTTTTATGCACCAATGCAGGCCACAGAGACAAAGGATAAACAAATATATTCTAATAAACAGTGACCACCCCAATGTGCCCCTGCAGACTTCGGGGAAGCAAAGTGAGATCCCTCTTCTTAAGGCTCTGAATCTTCTGGCTGCCACAGCAAAAGGTTTCCTACACCCAGCACAGCTTGCTGCAGTTGACGAGCGCATACTGTTCACGAACATTGGGGAATGTTAGTGAGTGCAATGTTAGTTCACTAACGATGGGGAAGTGAACCTGGCATTGTGGTGAGCAGGACAGTGGACTGAGACAGTCAAGGAGAGATAACAGATGCAGGGTGCCCTCTTTTTAATTTCTTCTTAGAAAAATTAGCATTTCCAGGTCAACTGTTAATGTCAGCAACTCCTAGACACTAAGAAGTTAGAGTGGGGTTGGTGGGGGCTGGCTTAGGAAACCGGAGAACCTTCAGTTAGACTTGAGTTACATCCTGTGGTTTCCATTTTGTCACCAAACCCAGGCAGACAGAATCCTAAAATGCGGAGAAAAGCTGAAACACCATGCTGATCTCCACCAGCTCAGGGTGTTCACAGAGCCAGAAATGCCAATCTATGGAACCCAGAAATTGGGGTAAATGGTGACTCAAGAGGACTTTACTGGAGATGAATTGGAGACCAGCTCGTGTTCCTTGCCCAAATGGAATTTCTACAAAGCTGCTGTTAGGCTTGTTTTGAGGTTTAGAAGTATGTATGATATCTATAGATTCAGAGGAAAAACGGTCCATAGTTTAGAATCTTGTGTGGTTAGCAACATTTCTAGCAGTAACATGGTATTCCAAGTATTTTCTCCCAAATGCAGGAAGTGGGTTCACTGTGGTTCTACTCGGAAAGCATAAGGAGCCTGAAGAAACTACCACTTCCCAAAAAGTAGCTGCTTTGTAGGAAATATAAGTAGGCAAACTTAGGACAACTTTTGATGGTGAATAGTTATGCCAAGAAAAGAACTAATTTTTGAAATATTTACTTGTTGGCCAGAGAGTAGTTTTCATTTTCTTGATGGACAAATACAATATGTTCATTTTAATTGCTTTAGAGATAAAATGATTTCTAAAATATATAAAATATACATGACACCATGTAAAATAAATAACACTTTTTAACAGTGATATTAAAGTAACTAAATTTCTTCAAATATATATACCTGTACCATAAACAGCTTTTTAGACATACCCATAATATGATTCATACTTGTTACTAAAAATTATATTTTATATCGTATTACTATTAGTAATTTTTGAAAAAAAGTATACTTAATGAATAATAAGTTTATTACTGTTGATCCCTTCATTTAACCTCACTCTATACCATAATACTTTTTTAAATTTGATAACTTGCTTTACAACAGCAGAGGCCTCTGGTAAGCTAAATAAATTCCCAAAATAAAAGATATTCTTAATCTATTTTTATCCTGAAGTCTACAAGTATTTTAAACATTATTTTTCACAGATAAGTATCTTTTTGCCTCATTTCAGAGTAGCTTGCTTGGACATATTATTTAAATAAAAATTGTCATATATATCTCTAAGATTGCTTATAATATTTTATCAAATCAAACCTAAAGATTTTGCAACCTTATTTTATTTTACTCTAGTGGAGAGGAAAAGTATATATGAATATATATAGAAGCTCTATCAAAAGATAATTCCCAAAAGTTGAAATTATACATTTCCAAAAAAAACCACCTTTTGTGTAGATATGTTTATCATCATTTACTTGTTTGCTTCATTGTTTGCTTTCTCTAGGATGTTCTAGGATGAATTTTAATGTATTCTTGTAAAATTACTTATAATAACTGCATATTTCCAAAGACTTAAAAATTGACAATGTTTCTATTCCATTAGTTTAATACATAGATTGATGATTTCTGTAAGGTTTTAGAGAACATACAGCCATGGTTTAGAGGAATTGTCAAATACCTCTCTAGGACACAAGTTTGTTGCTGCTGCTTTACAAATACTCAAACAGTGAAAAATTAATGACTGGCCACAAAAACAGAAAACACATGTCATGCTGAAGCATACATTTTTCACTGGATACTAGTTTTACGCAAAAATTTGCAGTTCAGGTAGTCCGTTTATATATTGCACATAAATATTTTGACAATCATAGTTTCCATTTCCAGTGGTACAAAACTAGTTTGGTTATGAATAATGTGAACTTTGTGTATGCCACTGCCAATTCCAAGAACATTTCTCCTCCACATGTTGACTATTTAGTAAGAACATTATTGGTAGTAACACTACATACCGTCAAAATCTATCTTTATATTATCAATACAAAAATAAATTATTTTATCTCAGTCTAGAACATTATACTAAATTTACAATCACATTCACAATAGTTTCAGATGTTGTTACATCTTGATGAATAAGCTTTCAAATGCTTTCTTTGATTCTGTGAGGGCCATAAAAAAACTCAAATCCTGATTGCAAATAATTGGTTTTCCATTCAAAGCATCTAGTAATACTAGCATAAATTGGACATCATTTAGCGCTCTTATTTTTTGTCTTTTGCTAAAGGAGCTGGTATAGTAAAGCAGAAGAAAACTTGGTCTTAAAAATGAGTGGCACTATTTTAGAGAAATATTTTTATATAAATTAAAAGCCATGTTTTATACGTAAATCCATCTGCACATGTTAAATTGTTGTCCTCAGGCAAAGACTCTGTAAAGAAAGGACTTACCAAGTAGTTGCTGATGTCACTTCTGTATATTTTTGTCTTTTGGTTTCCATATGTTCAAGAAGTCAGTAGGTCTCACCCTCCATTTTGTAGATTACCACATACATATCAATATTACTGAGAAAAAAGAAATTGACTTATTACTAATTAAACAGTAACTTTAATTAAACATTAAATTTTTTATGATTATTATGTTTAAAAAAGTATTTTGAAACATAAAAAAAGTCTTTCTAATCAATGAAATATTTAGTGATTGGAGCTTTGCACGAAAATGTATGTAAAGTACTTTAGCAAGAGTAGTTAAGTTATCCTCTATAGAATCTATAGTAATTGTGTTCGGCCTCTATTTTCTATGCGTAACTCGCAAATAGTATCTTACTATTTGGTTTCCCATTGACACCACCGAGTAGTGGCCAGTCTGTGTCATGTATTTTAAGGACCTTAGCATGAACCCATGACACGTCTGTTTGTTTCGTCAAAATCTGGGAGAGGCAGCAGTATCTAAAACTTCTCCTACAATTAACAGTAGCTAAGTTAGCTCACTGCACCCACTCATGCTCTGGAGCACTTAATATTATCTGCTAGTATCTCCCATGATGTCCTTAAATGCCCGTATCATATAAAAAACATATCTACAAGCCATGTCCATGTTATAAGTGTCAAAGAATGTGTTATAGTTCTGACATTTTATCAACCTTTGTAGATTTATTGCTAGAACACTATTTCATGTGCATATATCATGATCAGAATTGTCTTAAATTTCCCTTATGTTCATTATTTGGTGCTATTATAAACACTACATAAGATTAATAATACTGCAGTTATCTTTAATTATCTACTGGCAAGCCAACTAAAACAAGTGTCAGTTTCTGCTGCTTTTCATATAATAAAATTCCTGATTGTTGGCGAGGGAAACTGCAATGATCACCTTTGATAATTTTTCAGTCATATGCTGCAGATGACTGTTATTTGGTCAGACATTGAAATGTATTTGAATTCCTAGTCTGTGCAGAATTCTGAATGAGCAAATGATATGTAAGCTAAACTTAATTACACCTATTATAAAATGTAGATATATTGCTTGGGATTAGGTGATTACAATTGTCAGCACTTTGACTATGTGTTATAGATTGAACTTATATTTAATGGTACTAAAAATCAATGGCTATAGAATTTTAATTTTATAAATATAAAATTTGTTTTAAATACATGGTCAGCATGGATGCTACATAGAAAGATGCAATTTATTATGGATGCCGCATCAAAGATATCTTCCCAAATATCGTCAATGAACCTCCAAAGAGAGGTTTGATGTGATAAATATCATTGTGCCAGTATATCTATATATCCAGACGACTTTTGATTTTCTGTTTAAGGGGGAATTTTCAAATTGATATTATTTGAAAGTAATGAAGCAAGAGTAGTTAATAGATCTGATAATGATGCAAGTTTTTAATAAGCAGCCAAATCATTTTAGACACCACGGATGGACTTCTAATATACTTCCAAATCTTCCTACTACGAGAATGTAGGCTTACATGAAACGTTTCAGTATTTTACAGTTTGACTTTTTTTTTTAAAAAAAGAGGTTTATGCAGTTTCCAATTGTTACAGTATTCAGTTACTTACCTATAAATATGAGATTGCATTTAAAATTTTCTCATTTTCTATATCGTTTTTATCATTTGAATATATTATTTTTGTAACAATGAATAGAAAAGAATGAGTAGGCTTCTAGTATATCCCCTTATAGCTGAACAGATAGCTAAGAAACTAAACCCTAAATACTATGGTATAAAAATGCCCTTACACAAAAATCACAGTGAAAAATTCAATCACAGATATAGCTAGCATACAGGTATTTAAGTACACTGGTATTTAAATTTCTACTCAATGTAGTTTTAGAAGCTTAACTCTACCCTAGTATAATAAATGCAGGCAAACCACTGAGAAGTCAATTAAAGTTCAATAACTAAGACCCAGACCAGCATTTTTAAGAAATCAAGGTTATAGTTTACTACATATTAAAAGCAGTTCATTAAACAATTGAGAATAATGGCTTAGAGTTTTGTTGGTAGCTATTAGTATCACTGACTGTGAAGCAGCTACTTGATTTAATTGGCAAACACTTGTTCTTTTCATTTACAGACAAAATTAGCACCTACACTCTTGCCAATAAATTAGACATTGTACATATTCTAAAATGAGCATCACTAACTACTTATTGCACTTGGAGCAGATTACCTATCACACTTGCCTAAGGCCTCTAGTTCTGGTGCTTATATTGACTCACCTGAGAAAATATAAGCACAGATATATTTACAAGTACCTTTGTAAATGTCACAACTTACTTTTAACATCTAATGGAATAATGCACCAAATAATCTTACTTGTTGTATATGTCGAATGGAACTTCACCTTGTGTAATAGAACCCAGTTTTGTGGAATTCGCTATAGATTTGGATTTGTAAACGTATATGCCATTGATTTATTCATGTACCTGCCTTAAACCTTTAAAATCGCAACTTTTATTTATTAGTAAATCACAACTTCAATTTGGTTGTTCTTCTTTTAAAAACAAGAATTGCTGCATGTTGTTTAGGAGCAAATTGGTGGATTTGGGTTTTAGAAATTTCTTGCTAACATTCTTCTTAATACACACACGCACACACACACACACATACACACAGAGAAATATGAATTTGGTAGATTAACTTGAAGCATACTTAGGAAGACATGATCACATATAGAACAAATTTTTCATATGGTAAATTATCAAGTTGTTTCGTCTACATAGACTATGGCAATTAGTCTAGGTCGCTATGCACAGATATCTATATGCTGCAAGCTCTGGAGTGACTCTAAGGACAATCTGAAAATGATGACGAAACATTTTTATGAGAATATCTGAACCCAAACTCTTTAGTAACTGCAAAGATAAGCTAACTTAATAGATACCCAGCTATATAAATTATTTTAAAATGGAATAAAAATTATAACAATTTCTGACTATATGTAGTAGTTTTCACTATCAATTTTAAATCTTTCCTCACCAGATACAACCTATATTAAGACTTGAACTTGACTTCCATCATGCTCTTAGTGTGTGGGGATGAAGGGGGTGGGATAAGAGTGTCTGAGTCAGCCTAGTCAGGTGCTGAGCTGGGCTGGTGATGGTTTGTGATTATTCTGCTCTGCTATAGTGTGCATGTAATGTTAGTGTTACAGTATCATGGGCTTAGTACAGGTCCCTGCTCCTGCCCCAAACCCCTGACCTTCTACCATTTCCCAGCAGTGGGTCTCCTCCTGTGTCCTGGGGTTTATCAAATTTGCTGCCCCTTTGAAAGGACCTTAAGTCTTATGTGTGTTATCTTGCTGCTTTCTGTTGGGAGATTGGGAGTTATACTCTTTCTAATTTTCTACCTCCTAGGGAGAAACTGCCTATATATTTGATCATTTTAAGTACCTTTTGCTTTTTCTTGAAAGTCTTTTGAGTTAGAAGGATTTCACCTTGAATTCCCTTGGTCTACTTATAAACATACCAAAAAAAAAAAAAGAAACTAAATATAACTATAGAATTTTAATACTTATCTTGCTAAGATCACTCAAACAGGAGCCTTTAAAACAATAGAGAATTAAGCAAATATGTAAGAAGAAATATAGATTTTGTTAAATTTTCTACATAAATTGTCTTACATGAGAACATAACACAAATCAGAAGCTGCACAAATACCAGGTTCCATTCAGATTAGGAAAGAAAGGAGAAATTATCGTGCCTCTTGCCATTACAAATTTTACTTTCTGAAATATTGCAAAACTTTGTCATTTGAAATAGCATAGTTTAGACAGCTAAAAATGTTGCATTTCTCCCCATTTTGCTACAAAATGGCTAGAGAATGACATTTTGTACGTGTGCTATCAAGAAGCCACCACAAAACTTGACACAAAATCTCTATTAAGCCTATTAGTCTTATTAACAATTTTATTTGTTGAATTAATTCAAGACCATATTGACAACTTTTTTATAAATCTAAAACTATTCTGAACTAAAATGTTTATTAAAAATAAAAATGAGTGAGTGAAATTAATGATTTATATATTCAAATGTCTATATAGAAATGGCTTAAATACCGAATTAAGCAAAATTTTGGAAAAAAAGTTTCCTGATTTGGTATTAGGTAATATGGTCCCATGTTACCTCGGAACACTCTGTCCTGCAGAGCGTTTCAGGGGAGTCACATGAAAAGAAAGAAGTGAGCTTCTTGAGAGGCAAAAAGCTGTTTATTAGAGTTACTTAGTTGATTATATACTTCTGTTACGGTGGCTGTTTCTCAAAACAAGGCTGAAGTTATACGTTCCAAAGAAGTACGTGCGCACGTATTTTGATCATTTTATGGGACTTGTTTTTACTCAAAGTTGTTTATCAAGAGGCAGCCAAGAGGAGCATAAAGTAAGGGAGGAGAGCACATTGTGTGAGAGAGAAACAGAGCACCTAGCGGATGCAATCCCGCAGGGCTGAGGTCAGCCTTGTCAGGAGGTTTCCCACCGCTCTACCGGATCTCAGCTGCCGGGCGCTGCTTCATAGTCCCACATCACTTAGAACATTTTTTTCTCTACGATCCATACAAATCATGACCATTCCGATTTTATCCCTTTATTCCATGTTACACATTCTCCTCTTCATCTATCATTACTTTTTTTCACTTTATTTTTCTAAATATTTTGTTTCAGAATTTATCTAAATTACTACCTAATCCATGAATTTGTCCCCAATTAGTCCAGCACTGTCTCTTTCCTTAGCTGGAATGGCATTTTATTTTTCTGCAGTCGCTAATTTCTAATAATTGATCTAATTTGGCATATTGTTCTCCAATTGTCCAGGTGTTCGATTTGTGCTCACACGCAGAATGTGAGGTTCCTAGAAAGCTGGTGTGCATATAATTTCATTAGACTCTATAATTCCCTAAAATATCTAGTACAGCATTCAGCATATTCAATAGCCAATAGTTAATTGACAATCATTGGTTAATTACGTAGTGAAATTATGTACATATTTTAATTAAGTGTGCCATGAAATAAAATTTGTGCCTATACACATAATAAATTCAGTCACCCTAAGGATCAAAATTAATTCAGCAAACAAAGAAATCTAATTTGAAGTGGCATACTTGTAAGACTCATGTGTTCTGAATCATTACACTTTTATTATTTGCAATCATTGATTTAGTAAACTTTATATAGCAGTCATTTGTAAATAAAAAAAAAATTAAAGTCATGACTTCTCTGTCTCTAGATATTTCCATTATTGAGATCATTGAACTTTGGGTTGTGTATTAGGACTAGAGTCCAAAGGTTTAATGCTCTAGAGGCTAATGGAAAACTGTAACAAGGCATTGAAATAATGTAAGCAAATAATTTCTTCTGAAGAGGGAGTCATTTTGTTAAATTCAAAACAGAAATTCCATATAAGACATTTTTATATGTGCCTGAATACCAAATCAGAAAACATTTTCCCCAATTTTCACTTAAGTCGGTATTAAAACCACTTCTATGTAGACATTTGAATATTTAAATCATAAATTTCATTTTCTTTTTATTTTTAATAAACTTCTTAGTTTGGAATAGTTTCAGATTTATAGAAGAGTTGTCAAGATGGTCTCTATAACTCAAACCCAGTTTCCCTTATTTTAAAGTATTATAAATTATGCATCATTAATTTTTTAAATGGTATATCTGTTATACGACAAAACTAGATTCTAATATAAGTTTTCTGAAAGGAAATTGTTGAAATTTTCAAGCAATGAATTTGCCTTTAGATGAATACGTAGTAGTTGCATTAACATATACAAAATTTGGTTATGGCAAATAACCACATAATAATAGACAAAATCTATTTAATAACAATAGTTAACTACACTAATCTAAAATTTCCAAATCATATAGACAATTGTATGTTGGTGAAAATATCCTTGTCTTAATATTTTTTCTTTCAGCTTCAGGATGTTGTGTTAGTACAAATTTTTAAAAGCATAATTATAATTGCAGTATAATCATCTAAAAAGTGGAGAAGATTTCCTCTCTGTAGGCAGAGAAGGAAATGGCAAGATGGAAGAAGGGTCAAAGAGAGGCACTGTCGCTGGTTTTGAAGATGGAAAAAGAGATCATAAGTCAAGGAATGCAAGCAGCCCATAAAGGCTGGACAAAGGCAGTTTCTCCTCTAAAAACATCAGAAAGAAACATGATTTTCACAAAATCTTGATTTTTAGCACAGTGAAACCCATGTCAGATATCTGACCTAAAGAACTGGAAGAAAATAGATTTGCAAAGTTTTAAGCTTCTAAGTTTGTGACAATTTGATATGGTAACGTTAGAAAACTAACATACTCCCTTATTTAATAGACTTCTCCTCCAAAGTTGAAGTGGACGAGAAACTGAAATTAAGGTGCAAAAAATGTCATACTTGATTGCTACTGTTAACCAATTTAGCATTGGAGTACTGTTGGGAATGATTTCATGGGACATGAGAAAACACCCCTATCAGTCACTGGGGATCTCTCGCTCAGGGTTCCATTCCTGTGAGCTGCTATTTTCACCTGTTTGACTATTATGGCTTTCCTAGTCATACAATAGTACTCTTCCATCTTTTATCTCCTGAGTTCTTGTTATTGCTTCAGGCAACGTTGAACCTAATCCACAACAATTTGTAATCCAGCTTTTACCACGTAGCTCATAGCTAGTTTTTCGGGGCCAGCCCTGTATCCTGACCAATGGGAGAGTATGGAATTCACAGTATCTTGATATCTTGCCCCCCTGAATCATCATCTGATCTCCTACTCAAGCATTCTGTACCCTTTACCAGTCTTATCCAATCCCACAATGGTCATTTTGGTATATGGATGAAATTAATATCTACTGTTTTGAGGTCAATTCTGAGATTGAATCAGAAATGATTTGGGCTACTAACAACAGAAAACTCAACATTTTATTCTTGAAAGCATTTAATTACTTTCTATTATTAGAGATCAAAGGATAGGCGATTTCATATTGGCATAGTGCCATATCAATGTTATCAAGATCTTTTCATTATTTCAGTAGACTCTATATGTTGGTTGTGTTTCATCATTTGGCTTTTCATCTCATTGATAAGCAACATAGCTTCAGAGGATGCACAGGAAGAAGTAGTAAAAAGACTTGAAAATGGAAATAGTTTTATGCTTTTGCTTCTGTTATTAGGAAGCTAAATATACCTCAGAAACCTCCTTCTGTCTCAAGAGACTTCTTGTGACTTGTTGACAATAACTGTGATTTGTGACCACTCTTACCAGAAAATGAGTGGATATTTATAACATTTGAGTGTGAGCAAAAGCTCATACCTTTAAAATAGTTCATTTGATAATGAATACTGACTAAAGGACAAAAATATAAAGAAGAAGAATTTGGGAGAAAGATTAACTTTCCTCATTAAATTAAATAAAAGTTATAAAACATAATGTGATAGATGGATTAGACAGGACATGTTCCCCATAAAGAGAAAACCGTGGACGGGATTGGGAAAAATAAATTATATGTTCCTATTTTTAAGATACTATAAAAGGCTAAAACCAAATTCATTATTCATGGATTTTTACATATTCAAAACATTGTCATTATTATTTTTGTGATGAATAGACTAACCGTTATACCATCAAGGACACATAGAAAATGCCTTTTCTCCAAATTAGCTTTTATCAAGTTGACTATAGCTCCGAGACATACATTAGTTTAGGAGAAGATGATTTATATAGATTCCAATAATAGTCTCACTGTCCTGGATCCCAATCAATAGAGACTTTTTCATATTATTCACTTGGCATTGTCATTTACGCTGACATACAGACAAAGATCATTTTACAAGTTTATAAAGTGATAGAGTTTTGGCATGTTAAAACAATGCTTTTAAAAAGAACTTTCAATGTTAGTAAAGTACATTTTAATGACCTGATAGAATCAACTAATGATGCTTTAAATAATGGCAATACATCTACTCCAAATAATACCAACACATCTACCTCTTCACCTAGTTTTACCTAGTTTTTAAAATATTCCCCTTCAAAGATCCTTACTCATTAGTTCTTTGCCACTTTGAACTGTTTGCCAACTGAATGCAATTGGGTACACATCTTAAATTCCTTCTATGTCCATGATAAGGGAAATGTGCCTGTTGTATATTTAATGTCAATATCATAAGATCATGTTACTAAGTTATTTCAGGGTTTTTAAAAAGTAACCTGAAAATTTATAGTGGAGAGAGAGAAAGATAACAAATTGAAGAGATTGGAAATAACGTCTCTGGTTAATAAATATTTCAAAGATATCCTGTCCTCTTGTACTCCTCTATCCATATTCCTACTCCAGCTATCTTTATTCAGACAAATTTCTTAAAGTAGATCTTTACATTTTAAGAAATTAGAAGAACCCTTCTTAACATTAAAAAAAAGATGAGTTAAATATTATAAAAGTTATTCAGTACGGTGAATTTATCTTGGATGGAAGTAGGAAAGAAAAAAGTGAAGAAAGAATTATTGTATGTATCTGTGAATCTTAGTTTCTGCCATTATTTTATGAAACAAGTTAAATTTTAACATTTTCCTTCTGAGATCCAAAATTTTCCATATTCCTCCCGTATAATTCCAGGTTTCCTTATGAACACGCTCTAAAATAATGGTTACATGGAATATTCTATTATTTAAACTACTAAATTAATGTAAATTATATAAATCACATTAACATAAATGGAAAAGAAATATTTTTCATAAAAATTAATGATCTAAAGATCAAACAAACAGAATAGCACCCAATATCCTTTATGGGTGGATGTATGGAATTTTGAAAAAATATTGTGTAAGATAACTTCCATGAGGCTGGAGAAATGCAAACTTTCTAGTAAAACACGATATGTGTAAATACCCTGTGGGTTTAGGATAAAGTTCCCATATGATCTTCTGGACTCAGGCCAAAAACACCTACTAAGTTCAAGATGTTCATGAATTGCCTAAAAATATTTTGGATGCATGTGCAGAAACAGTGGTTTATTTCTGGAAATAATGGTCTCCTGAAATGGATAGATCTGATTTTAAATTAATGAATAGATATGATAAATGGGCTCTCTATATTCCTGGCAAGCCTATATTGTTTACTGATATATTCACTTTCTCACTGTCCCACTGAACTGTTTTATAGACTCTTCTGTATCCTCAATTCCAACACACCTTAAGGTCTTCTCACTTTTACTTAGTGTTTTTGTCTCATGACTAATTGAGAAAATATAAACAGTCACTCCATAGTCCTTTCCTTCCACCATGAACTCTATCAATAAATCAGCATCCCTACCCAAAATATGATTCTCTTTTGTCCTTATCAAGGAGTTGTTCCCAGCACATTCTATGACCAACATCTAAAAGATAAGCTCTGAATTTCTTTATCTACTTCAAAATGAAAAAAAAAAAACTCTCACTGGCTTAAAAACATACATTTTATTACATACTCATGCTATATGTCCATCAAAGACCTGTTGTTTCTATTCTTACACCACTGTCATTCTTATAGGATCCAGACTAAAACAATACATGGTATCTGCAACATTTTCAGACAAGGTGACAGAAGGAAAAGAAACAAACCTGCACTACTTCTTAGAGTTTCTGCCCACAGAAAACACACAGCACACATCACTGTCTCCCTCATGCCATTGGGCAAAGCAAGCAACTTTGTCATACATAAGCTTAGAGGATCATGATGTGCGCTAGTATCATGTGCCAAAAAGGAGAAAAAGAAATCTATGATTGGCCCTTTTACCTCACTTGGCTTTCAGATTATCCTCAAGTAAAATAACTACTCCCAAATGATTTTCTTAGCCATGTTTTGGGGACAAAGTGAACTAAACATGCTGGCATTAAGAATGACCACCAAATGGAAAGATTCAGAATGGTGTTATGAAGCTGCCTCTCTCATTTAGCTGATGTAAGCAAGACTTGATTGTTAGTGAGATGATGGAATTCTTAGCATGCTGTAGCATCACTTAGAGATGATTGAGACGAGGCATAAGTGTAAAGGGAGGCACTGACTTATGAAGAATCTCTAGCACTTGAATGGTATTTGTGAAATGCTGAGGCTCACATAGATATATAGTTCTGACTAATTTTCAAGACTTGAAGACAGAGAATGACATGTTCAAGTTATACAACAAACACCTTTATCAGGCTTTGAAAGCCAGAAGACTTGTATGGCATATATGAAGACATCTTCCTTTCTTACAGTTACAACAGACTGTTGAGAATCAGGCACCAAAATTTACCGTGAGTGGTAGATTTGCAAATGGAACTAAATCTGCAACCTCAAGTGCCCTTGTTTGATAAGGTTAAGAGTTTTGATAGTGGACACTTAATCCCAAAATGAAATTACCTGGATGCTTTTGTATTAGCTGTGTTATCTGTATTTCACTTTATAGAGTAGTAGCAGACAAGGCTACAATATTAGGTAGAAGTTTATTTCTAACATTGAGGACATGTCTGACGAGAGTGATAATGATCAAAATGATGATAACTAATGATTGTGGTGGTATTGGTGGTTAAGAAGAAAGGCTATGAATTATTGAAACATTAATATCTGCCAGATTTATTCTAAGTTTTAAAAAATATTAGTGGTTAAATTTACACCAATCTCTGTGGACTAGTACCATTAGAATATCCATTTTATGGATAGAAACCTAAGCAATAAGGCATTAAATCTTTTTTGCCAGATCAAACAACTTAGAAATAGTAGAGCCAAGATTTCAACCCAGGTATTCTGCTTCACTGTGCCATACACGAAGAACTGCTTTATGTCATGTAAATGAGCTTGGACTTTGCCTTAAGAACTGTTGAAGCCACTTCTTGAAAATGTACAACAGCCTTGATTTAGGAGTTTGGAATTTATTTTAGTATTCATAAAGATAGAGGACAGTGTCTTGATCTAGAATATTTATGTGTGAAAATGGAGAGAAACAGATATATCGCAAGGAGGCTGATGAAGTTGAAATGACAGATTTTGAAGATTGATTGGATATGGGGTGAGATGTGGACAGGTATAATATACACAATATTCAAAACCAACACAGTACAAGTACTGATCAATCAGGTGGAATTGATCAATCTGAAGAGACAGTAGTAGCTTTATAGTATCAGTCTTCCCGGGCCCATTATCAGCCATGGATAAAAGAGAGGGGCAGAAACAGTTTAGTTCACATTTCTGTATGAAGTGAATAGGTAGAAGGTAATTTTAGTCTTTGTGTCTGGTCCAAATTTTTGCACTGAATTACAAAAAGTGTGCTTATTTCCTTCACATAGCACTTCACCATAACTTTCTCATTAAAGAAATGGCAACAATTGTTTTAACTTCCTTAAAGACTTATTGTGAAGAGCAAATGTAATATATTTTCATTTTTTGTTGACAAGAAAAATAGATCATAATTAAATTTTAATATTTGAATAGTTTTGATTTTACACAGGAGAAGTATATTTAAAATATAATGTTCTTTTTAAATATTTTATTGATTGAACTCTTTAATAAATGCACCAAGGAAATAAAAAATAAGAAAAATTATTTGGAATAATTGTGTCTATTAATTATAAAAATACAGATTAAATTAAGCATAACCTCAATGCCCAAATATAGTAAGAAGATTTAACAAACTGTAGTAAATTAATATGATGCTATAAATCTGCATTCATTTTTTTTAATTAAAATATATGTATACCAAAAAATATATATATATGCACACAGACCAAAAAAAGAGGTGTATTTTGTTTTGTAGATATCACTGTGCACAAGCTGATTATATCACAGGTGGGCTTGATCCAGCCGCATCTTCAGTAGGAGATCCTAGGTATATATCTGAAAGGAGACAATAGAAGAGCAATGGAAATAAAAGGAAAATTAATACTGCTTACTTACATGGGTTTTTCACTCAAATAGTATTTCTAAGCATGAAGATAAGAAAATCAGATATTATTGATGGGACAATAAATATATACAACTCTTTTGAGGGAAATTTATTAATAATTGTATTAGTCAGGTGCTCTAGAGAAACAGAACAAACAGGAGAGATCTATAAATATGAGATTAATAAAGGTGTCTCATGCAACTGTGGGAACGAAAGAGTACAAAATTTGCAGGGCAGACTGTGAAGCTGGAAGCTCAGATGAAGGATCTGGAGAGCTCCACAGGACAGGCTTGCTGGCTGAAAAGAAGTGAAAAAGTCTCTCTTTTCCCTTAAAAAATTCCATTGATTGGATTATCTCACCCTCTGGTGAGCATTCACATGGGACACAAATAACTTCACGTTTGTTGGCCCACTCAGAACGTTTTATCCACTTACTTTTTTCACCAAATCTCTCTGTCACAAATTTTCCAATCATGCTCCTTGCAAGTCCCTGACTATCCAGCCAAGCCATTAACAACAGCCCATGAGTAAGCATACATATGCACCTCTGGCCAATTCTCTTTCTAAGCAAACTGAACAACCAGGAAGACTGAAGTTTTGCCCACTGTGAGGATTTCCCCTCACCACTGTCTTTTAAGAACATCGTGGAAAGCGGCTGTAGTACTGCAGCTGTCCACTTCTGGGTGGTCCATGCATATCATGCAGAACCCTCTATAAACTAGTCAACTGATTATAAGGAACTCCCCAAAAGGCCATAGCTATGGTCTGGGAAAGATAATGTAATGTAGCAGGAGTGGAGGCCATGGGCATTTGGGCCATTTCTTCATGTAACTTACTTGAAGGACATGCTTGAGACCTCTGTTATATACCATTTCCTTTTTATGATGGAGTACTGCTATGCACACCCAACTTTATGGCTTGGTAGGTCAGACAACACTCAGCTCATAAAAGGCAACTCAGGTCTCATGGTAACTTGATGCTCCATTGTTAAGCATTCAGTCTCTTCTAAGGCCCAGTAGCAGACTAAAAAGTGTTTCTCAAAAGGAGAGTAGTTATCTGCAGTGGATGGTAAGGTTTTGTTCCAAAATCTTAAGGGTCTGTGTTGTGATTCTCTTGTAGGGGGCTGCTAAAGGCTCCAGACAGCATCCCTATTTGCCACTGACACTTCCAGCACCATTGGATGTGCTGGATCATATAGCCCAAGTGGCAGAGTAGCTTGCACAACAGCCTGGACCTGTTGCAGAGCCTCCTCCTGTTCCAGTCCCAACTCAAAACTAGCAGCTTTTCAGGTCATTCAGTAAATGGGCCAGAGTAGCACAACTAAATGGGGAATATGTTGTCTTCAAAATACAAACATGTCAACTATGTGTGTGCCTCTTTTTTGGTCATAAGAAAGGCCAGATGCAACAGCTTATCCTTCACCTTAGAAGGGATATCTTAACATGTCACATACCACTGGACACCTAAAATTTTCACTTAAGTGGAAGGCCCCTGTATTTTTGTTGGATTTATATCCTAACCCCTGACATATAAATTCCTTAGCAATAGGTCTAGCATAGTTACTACTACTTGCTCACTAGTTCCAATCAACCAGATATCATCAGTATAATGGACCAGTGTGATGTCCTGTGAGAGGGAAAAACGATCAAGGTCCCTGGGGACACGATTGTGATATAGGCCTGGAGCGTTGTTATACCCCTGAGCCAGGACAGTGAATGTATACTTCTGACCTTGCTAGCTGAATGCAAACTATTTCTGGTGGCCCTTACTGATAGCTAGGGAGAAAAAAAGCATTTGCCAGATCAGTAAGTGCATGCCAGATACCAGGTAGTGTGTTAATTTTCTCAAGTAATAACACCACATCTGTAACAGCTGCAATTGGAGTTACCTCGTGGTGAAGTTTACAATAATCCACTTTCATCTTCCAAGATCCATCTGTTTTCTACACAGGCCAAGTAGGAGAGCTGAATGGGCATGTGGTGGGAATCACCATCCCTGAACCTTTAACGTCCTTAAGAGTGGCACTAATCTCTGCAATCCAAAAGGGTTTTTCTTCAAGAGTACCCAGTCCTCCCCTCAATCAAGGGGAGTCTGTAAACTGTCTCAAGTCTGGGAGTTGATTAAGGGGTTGTGACTCTCTGTTACTGTAATGTAAGCTAGAATTCTGTTCACTTGACCTAGAATTTTTCTGCTTATACAGCTCAAACAAGAATTTACTAAACTACCCATCTGTTTTACTGCTAGGCACCTTGTGGTCTACTAGCCAATGCCAAAAGTCTCTACAAGTCAGATTATGTTGACGGCTGCTTTGAGTTTGCTGTCCGTTATGGTGACCACGCCCACCTTGTCTGTGTCATTGTCACCACATGGCCTCTGCCAACTTGGGATCTGACCATCCCCATTCTGTTTAAGGATTCCAGATCAATGACAGCAGTTCCCAAAGTAATATCTGTCTTACAGAGAAGGGTGACTACAGAGCTCTTTGGGGATGATGGACCTAGTCTCATGAATTTGTTTCTGAAGGTTCTGGTGAAAGATGTACCCTCTGGACATTCCTGGGGTGTGTGAGCTGGTTTTCTATGATAAATCCACTCGATATGCCAATCTCTCTAAGCCTCTCGGTCCCCTTACCCACATTATACCAGGGCAGTTCTTGTATTTCGACCTCAGGAAATGTTGACCACCTTTTGATTCATGTTTTTCCAACCACACACAGTGTTCATGCCCTTTCTAACCCCTCAAGCTACAACACTGAATGCAGAATCTATGCTTAGTGGATCCATATCAGCAAGTTCAGCTTGGTCCTACTTTATGTTCCTTCCACCATTTTCACACACCCTTAATATCCATTCCCACACGTATTCCCCTGTTTCTGCCCATAGAGAATGGAAAACTCATGAAGTTCTTTTGGAGAATAGCATGCCTCCTCATGGGCCACACTTTGCATCTTCTTTTCAGGGCCTGTTGGGACTTTAGTCTAGTTATAGGTCTTGAAGAAAAGAGGGGTGTGGGGGGGTGTGGGTTATGAAAATAAATAGAAGTATCTTTCAAGCCAATTACCTCAGGGCATTCTGTTGCAGTTTCATCTGGTGAAACATGATCAGTCACTCCGGAGAGAGGAGTGAGGGCTGTCTCCCAGGGAAAGTGGTTACAGCTTTAGCAGGCACTGAATAGCTAATCTTGTTATATGGAGGTTGGATGGCAGACTCTTCTGGGCCGACTGGAGGCCAGGAAGCTGTGTCCTCAAGTCAGGATTGAGGTTTGGAAGCTCTTTCCTCTGGGCAGCCTATTACAGGTCTACCTAACAAAGGCTCAGCAGATTTCCAGGGAATCCATCTCCCCATTGCCATCTTTATCAAGCCATATATCCCCATCTCACATTTCAGTATCCTATTTTTCCCTTACTTTACAGCAAACACCTTGCAAGGTTGAGATTTTAGTTTATATTGTAAATCTGCTACTCACACAATGAGGCTCTGTGTCTTGTTTTCCAAGATCTCAAATCTGTGGCCAGAGGAGATAAGATTTTTCTTTCAGGGCAAACATGGAAACTTTTACACAGTTCATACCATACTAAAGCTTCAAATTTGAAGCCTTCAGCGCATCCTTTTCTCTCATCACTGTATTCACTGCATCTAACAATAACCAGCTAACATTATTATACCTCTTAATTCTATAAACTCTATAAATGTGTCAAAAACACACTCACCCAGAACCTTGCCTCATATAAGCATACAATTAGCAGAATCTAATGGTGATCATTTGAGTATATCTCTTGCCAACTCACCTTATGGACTTTCAATGCCATCTTGATAATTACAAACAGAGACATTAGTGTTTCTGAGTTTGATCAGAGTAGAAAACCAATTGTAAAAACCCATTTAAGATTCTGTTTCTCAAGAATCACCCCACTCCCAGTACCAAGCAATATTAGTCAGGGATCTCCAGAGAAACAGAACCAACAGGAGATATCTGTAAATATCGGATTTATAAAGATGTCTCATGCAACTGTGGAAATGGAAGAGTCCAAAATCTGCAGGGCAGGCTGTGAAGCTGGCAGCTCTGATGAAGGCTCTGGATGAACTCCACAAGAGAGGCTTACTGGCTGAAGAAGCAGCGAGACTCTCTTCTTCTTTAAAAGACTCCAACTGATTGGATTATCTCATTTGTGGGAGATGCACCTTAGTTGATTGCAGATGTAATCAGCCACAGATGCCATCAAATGACCGGTGATGTAATACACCAGCCGTTCAGATTATCCACTAGCCATGAACTATCCTTGCAGCAATAGCTAGGCTAATCTTGCCTGACTAGACAAACAGCCATCATCATTTGGCCAATTTTGTTTTTGCTAGTGACAACACATAATAAAGCACAAGGCAATAGTTAAAAAAGAATGTTACACCCAATTACTAACAGCAGAAATGTTCGCAATATATCATTAAATGACAAAAGGAAGTTTTTAGTTTGATGTATTGTGAACATTTTTTTTGGTGTAGCTGAGAAATGAATTCTATTCTTGGGACTCCATGGCCCTTCTGTTTCCCAGTACATGTGCTGCCTTCCAGCTATATTAACAAAAATTAGCATAAATATTACCCTTGTGCCTTACGTTCTCTTGATACAAAGAAACTCTGATTAATTTCAGATTGGGGGATGGTGCCTGACAATATAGATCAAGCTTAATTTGGCTTGAGCCTCTGTTCAATCCCTCGGAGAATAAAGGAAAGTCACAGAAGTATTTGTTTAACATGGCAAATGCAGTTATAAGTACTTATATGGGTATGCTCACAACACAGTTTAATTACAGGAGTACAATATCACTAAATATTATATCTATAATGGAGTATTGTAACAATATTGAAATAACCACCTCTGTGGAAAATATTAAGAAGCAAAAGAGGAAAGGAAGGAAAAGAACAAAGAAGAAAAAGGAGAGAAGGAGGAAGGAGACAAGGATGAACAGAAGGAAGGAAAAGAGGGAGGAGGGAGGAAGGAGGAAAGTAGGAAAAAAGGGAGAAAAGTCATACTATCTATGTATTTTAATGTGGTTAATTTATTTTCAATGCCATTAAAATGCAAGCTCCTTTAAAATAGAATTTTATCTTGTTTAATGATGAAATTCCAGTAGTTAGAATAAGACCTGGCTAATAGCAGATATCAAATGAATACATTAATCAATATTCAGGAAAATGTTGCTGGGTGTGAGAGGTATTATGTTGCAGTAAATAGAATGGCTTCACCTCTCAAAATGACATTTTTAGAAGTTTAAAATAACAATGGATCACACTTCTTTCTTTAAATCAACATTTGCTCCACTCTAAAGACATTAGATAAGGGGACCACAATACACTCCTCTCCATAAAGAATGTCCTTGCTACATTGCTGCCCCCTGAGGCCTGGCTACTGCAGATTGTGCAGCTTTTGCTTAGATGATACCCTGATGGGCACCATTTGGATCGCCCCACAGACAAAAAAAACATAGTTACTGCTCTGTAATGATGGAACAGCTGCCTAGAAGACTAATTGTTGCTAGTTACTGCAGCTTTTCCAACTTGAATAGGAACTCTGAATACAAAAAGAAAGCCTGAAAAAGTAAGACAGAACAAATTACTTGCAATACATTCCAATCCTGGAAATATAATCCCAAATAAAAACATGGAAAGAACAAAGAAGACAAGGACATAATTTAGAAACAGATGTATGTTTTACTGTTTTTGTTTTCCATAGCAGAATTGGGAAGAAAAAAAGAGAAATTTAACTCAAAAATCTTAAAAAATCTTATCTCTTTTGTCATGGCACAAAGAACAGAGGAGGGAAAGATAGACCCTGCAATGAAAATTAAGTGCTATGCTACTGCCAGCTGTCTTCAGTGGTTTGCCCAGTTTTTGAGTGATTAAAAGAGAAGTTATAAACTACAGCGCTTCACCTGCTTATTCACACAGGACTTTGATGTTGGAACCTTGCTTTTGGCATGAATAGAATTCACCGATTTACCTCATTAAGCTCCTCAGGGAACTTATGCAACCCAAAATTATTATTCTGTTTTTACATCTATGATTGTTTTGGTGAAATTAAGTCATGAAAATTTTTTTGGATATAACACAATAAAATTTCTGTATAAAAACCACTCAAGCTCATGTAGCTTGTAGTGCAGACACCAGTAAGTAAAGCGTCAATTTAATGTATTTGTTAAGATGAATATAATAACTAAGATATAAGTATATGAACTATTCCATTGATCGGAATAATTGCCTGGTGGAAAATATACCATATGGCTTATGCAATGTTAATTTAAATAAGCATTATTATTAGATAAATAAGATACCTTTTTAAACATCTTTATTGAAGTTATAATTGACATACCGTAAAAGTCACTCATTTTATGTGTATAATTCAAAGATTTTTAGAAAACTTAGTGTGTTACAAGCACCATAATCTAATTTTAGAACATTTCCACCATCCCTAACAGATCCTTGTACCATTTTCAGTCACTCATCTGACTTCAGTTGCAGACAATGTAGGTTTATAGAATGATCATGTAAAAAATGATACATTCTCATAAACACTTTGCATTAATGTGTTATCTTTGTTAAAACTGTTAAAAGAATATTATGATTGTGGTATTACCGATAGTCCACAGTTTACGTTAGGGTGCATTTGTTTTTCCAATATATCACCCTATTGTTAACACCTTGCATTGGAATATGTTTGTTATGGTGAGATCCAGGGTATCTGAAGATGTGAACAGCCTGCTGCAAAAAATGACTGCCTAAAGAACTTCCGGGTCTGAGGTTCTGGGAGAATGATTCAGCACACGTAATGTAACCATGATTCAGCACATATTATATTTGGCATGTTGCCACCTTGGTGTAACTTGGTTTAAAGACCCATTACCGCATAGATTGTGGCACAGAGGTGAAGAAAGTATGACCACTCTACCGGCCGCTCTCCATGCTTTCTTTCAACTCACTACCAAGCTGGAAAGACTGATTCTCGAGCTGAGACCTGACAGTTATATTTCATTAAATTGCACAATTATAATGTTTCTATTAGTTATAGTCCACAGTTCACAATAATGTTCACTGTGTAGTATAGAAATATAGTCTTACATTTTATCTTTTAATTTTTATTCTAGTAACATATATGCAACGTAAATTTTCCTTTTTAATCACAGAACCTATATAACTAAGTGCTGTTAATTACCTTTACGATGCAGTGCTGCCATCACCACACTCCATTTCCAAAACCTTACAATCAACCTAAATATATATTCTGTACAAACTGAGCATTAACTCTCCATTCCCTACATCCAACCTAGTCCCTAGTAGCCTAAATTCTAGATTTTGTCTCTGTGATTTTGCTCATTCTAATGATTTTATATCAGTGAGATCATACAATATTTGTACTTCTGTGTCTGGCATATCTAACTCAACATAATATCTTTAGAGTCCATGTTTTGGCATAAACTAGAACTTTATTCCTTCTGAATTCTGATTACTTTTCCATTGTATGTATATACCATGATTTTTTATCTATTAATTGGTTGATGGATTCTTGGGTTGTTTCCATCTTTGGTAACTTTGAATATTGTCACTATGAACATCAATGTGCAAACATCTGTTTGCATTCCTCCTTTCATTTATTTGGGATATATACCTAGTAGAGGGATTTCCAGGGCAAATGGTAATTCTATACTTTGGTTTTTGAAGAACAGCCAAACTGTTTTCCACAGCATCTCCATTTTACATTCCCACCAGCAATTAATGAATGTTCCTATTTCCCCATATCCTGTCCCACACTTGTAATTTTCTGTTTTTGTTTTAATACTAGCCATGCAAGTGGGTGTAAAATAGTATCTGATTGTGGTTTTGATTTGCATTTCCCTAATAGCTCATGATGTTGAGGATATTTTCATATGCTTTACATCTATTTGTGTATGCTCTTTAGAGAAATTTAAGATCAAGTTTTTTGCCTATTTTTAAATTTGTTTGCTTTTCTTTTTATTGTTGAGTTGAAGAATTTCTTATCTATATATACATATATATACTATTATGGTGGTGATCACATTTCATTTTTTTCCATGCAAGTATCACATTATTGCAGCACCATTTGTTGAATTTCTTTTATTGTTTGTTTCTTTGGAGCAGGAATTGAATCCAGGTATCTCACATGACAGGTGAGAATTCTACCACTGAATTACCCTTATACCCCCTAGACTTTTTAATGCATTCTGAATATTAAATCCTTATCAGGTATGTGGTTTCTGAATATTTCCTTCCATTGGGTAAACTGTTTTTTTCACTTTCATGATAAAATCCCCTCATGCAAAAAAAAGATTTAATTTTGATGAGATTCCATTTATCTATTTTTTTCTTTTGTAGCTCATGGTTTGAGTGTAAATTCTAAGAAACCACAGCCTAACACAGATCCTGTAGATGATTCTATTTTTTTTCTATGAGCATTGTAGTTTCAGTTCTTATATTAAAGTCTTTGATCCATTTCAAGTTAATTTTTTGCACATTGCATTCTTTTGCATGTGGATATCTAATTCTCCCAGCACCATATGTTGAAGAGACTATTCTCACCCAATTGAGTGTACCTGGCAATCTTATCAAAATTCAATTGGCCATAGATGCAATGGTCTATTTCTAAACATTCAGTTCAATTCCATTGGCCTATATGCATACCTTGTGCCAGTACCAGGCTGTTTTTTTGTTTGTTTGTTTGTCTTGCACAGGCAGGCAATACCAGGCTGTTTTGAAAACTGTAACTTTGTAACAAGCTTTAAAGTCAGGAGGTGTCAGCCCTCAATGGAAATCTTTCCCTGCAAGAGGGTTTGGGCTATTCAGGACCCTTTACATTTCTAATCAAATTTTTCCATTTCAACAAAGTAGACTGTAGGAATTTTGATTGGGAGCGCATTGAATCTGTAAATCATTTTGATTAGAATTGACATTTTAATGATATTTAGTCTTCCAGTACATGAAAACAGAATGTCCTTCATTTTATTTTTTTATTTTTTATAGTTAAGTGTTTTAGTTTTCCATGTATAAGCATTTTACATTCTTGGTTAAATTTATTCCTAGATTTTTTATTCTTTTAATTGCTATTATAAATGACATTTTAAATTTATTTCCTCCTCAGGTTGCTTATTACCAGTGTACAGAAACACTACTGAAATGTGCAGGTTGATTTTGTATCCTGCTGTATTGTTCAATGTCTTTATTAGCTCTAGGAGTTTTGCAGTAGATTTTTCAAGACTTTATATAGGATCATGTCATCTGTGAGTTGTGAAAGTTTAACCTCTTCCTTTCCGATTTGCATGTCTTTTATTTCTTTTTCTTGCCTAACTGTTCTGGTTAAAACACCCAGTACAATATTGGATAACAGAGGTGAGAGTAGGCATCCTTGCCTTGTTCCAGCTCTTAGAGGAAAGTCTTTCATCACTGAGTATGATATGAGCTGTGGGTTTTCATATATATCCTTTCCCATGTTGAGGAATTTCCTTCTCTTCATATTTTTCTAAGTGTTTTTATAAAGAAAAGGTGCTAGGTTGTGTCAAATGCCTTTTCTGAATCAATTGAGATGATCATGTATTTTGCCTCTCATTTTGTTAATGTGCTGTATAACATTAATTGATTTTCTTATATTGAACCACACTTACATTCCTGGGATAAAACCCACTTAATCATAGTGCATAATTCTTTTAATGTACTATTGGGCTAGATTTCTAATATTTTATTGAGGATTTTTGCATGTGTATTCATAAAGAAATTGGTCTGCAATTTTCTTTTCTTGAACTACCTTTATCTGGTTTTGGTATTAGGGTGATATTGGCTTCTTAGAATGATTTAGATAGCAGTCACTCCAGTTCAATTTTTTGGAAGAGTTTGAGCAAGATTGGTATTAATTTTTGTTGGAATGTTTGATAGAATTCACTGCTAACCCAACTGGTCAAGGGCTTTTCCTTGTTGGTAAAGTTTTGATGAATGATCAATCTCTTTACGTGTAATTGCTCTGTTAAGATTTTCTGTTTCCTCTAGAGTCAGTGCAGGCTATTCATTTGTTTACAGGAATTTGTCCATTTCATCCAAGTTGTCTAATTTGTTGGCAGACAATTGTTCATAGTTATTTGCTTATGATTCTTTTTATTTCTGTGGACTCTATAGTAATGTCCTGCTTCTCATTTCTGATGTTATTAATAAATTCCATTTTTTATTTTAATATAATTTATATTTAATAAGAGAAGTTTCAGGTTTACAGAAAAATCATGTAAAAATTACAGCATTCCTATGACCCACCCACCTATTATTAAAACTATGCGTTACTGAGAAGAATTGGTAAACTAATATTGCAATTATACTGTTAAATATAGGCCATAGTTCACATTAGGTTGTATTTTTTTCCCAACATAACACCCTATTATTAACACCTTGCATTAGTGTTGTACATTTTTTATAATTCATGAAAGCACATTTTAATAATTGAACTATTAACTATAGTCTGTCATTGACAGTAGGGTTCACTGCATTGCAGAGTCCTGTGTTTTATCATTTGAATTTTGTTCTAGTAATATACATACAACCATAATTCCCCTTTTAAACATATTAGCCTATATGATTCAGTGCCCTTAATTACACTCATAATCTTGTGTTATCATCACCACCCTCTACTCCAGTACCTCACAATCTACCCAAATAAAAATTCTGTACAAATTGAGCATTAATTCTCCATTCCCTATTTGAAACTCAGTCCCTGGTAACCTGAATTCTAGATTCATCCCATAAATTTCAGCATGTTTTGTTCTCATTTCCATCTCAAGATATTTACTTATTTCTCTCGTAATTTCTTCTTTGACCTGTTGATTATCTAAGAGTGTGAACCTTCCCATGCCAAAAAAAATGTGTAACTTAATTTCTATATGCTTGCAGATTTTCAGTTTTCTGCCTATTATTAATTTCCAGCTTTATTCCATTTTGATCAGAGAAGATGTTTTGTATAATTTCAATCTTCTTAAATGTGTTGAGACTGAATTTGTGACCCGAGATGAGGTAGGTCTATCCTGGAGAATGAGCCACGTGTACTTGAGAAGAATGCGTCTCCTGCTGTTTGGGGATGCAATGTTCTGTGCATATCTATTAGGTTTAATTCATTTATTATATTATTTGTGTTTTCTGTCTCCTTAGTTATTCTCTATCTAGAATAATATATCTTTCATCTATTGATGAAAGTGGTGTATTGAAGTCTCCAACTATTTTTGTAGATGTGACTATTTCTCCTTTCTCTTTTGCCAGTGTTTGCCTCATGTATTTTAGACCACTGTGGTAAGGTGGATAAATATTTATTATCATTTATTCTGAGTGCACTGCCCCTTTTATTAATATATAATGTCCTTGTTTGTCACTAGTAACAGCCTTTGACTTAAAGTCTATTTTGTCGGATATTGTGATAGCTATTCCAGCTCTATCTTCATTAATATATTCATGGAATATCATTTTCCTTTTCATTTTCAATTATTTCAATAGATTAAAATGATTCATTTGTGTCTATGGATCTACAGTGAGTCTCTTGTAAACAACATACCGCTGGACCATGTTTTTGTATCCCTTTTGTCACTCAGTGTCTTTTGCTTGGTGAATTTAGTCCAATAACATTCCGTGTTACTGCTGTAAAAGCAATAATTACTTCAGGCATTTTGTCCTTTGATTTTTATATGTCGTATCCTTTTTTTGTCTTTCCCTTTGTTGCAACACCTTTTCTACATCTTTGTGATGTGTTTTACCATTCCCTTATTCATTTTTGTGTCTTCATATTTTTTGAATACTTTCTTTCTGGTTACTCTTGGGTTTCTATTATACAACCAAGATCTATAACTTACTGTTCTGAAAATATACCAACTTAGCTCCAATAACATGTACATTCTCTGCTCCCATGACTCTGTTGTCCCTATTTATATTTTTTTCCCACATTGCCTTTACACATTTTGCATGTCCTTTATGAAAAAAATATGCATTTTACTTGTTAGATTGTATTCTGACAAATAGGAATTTAAGAGTAGAGTTGTATATTGAGCTGCAGTAATATTGGACTTTGCATTTAAAATTTTACTTCCTGTACTAAAGATCATCATTTCTTCACACTAGTGCAAGCCACTCTCTCCTGTCTTTTCCTTTTAACCTGCAGTACTCACCTAAGTAATTCTTTAGGGAAGATTTTTATTTTTTTATTTTTTTGCAAACTCTCTTGTTTTTTGCTTATCCATGAATATTTTTACCTCTTCTTCATTTGTGAAGACTAGACTATTTTGCTAGGTAAAGAATTTCTGACTGGCAGGTTTTTTCTTCTGGTACCTTAAATATATCATTCCACTGCCTTCTCAAACCCATGATTTCTGATTAAAAATTGGCACAAGTCTTTAGCTCCATATGCACTGTTATTTTATTTCTATTCATATTTTCCTTCATTTCTTTGAATTGCTTTAGGAGATTTATTTGAACTGTCCCAATTGTTCCAAATTCTGTATCTCCTCTGAAGTCTTAATTTGTTTCTTTGACTGAGCTATAATGCTCTGTTTGTTAGTATGGCTTGTAATTTTTTGCTGATGTCTAGGCATCTGATTATATTGATGAGTTCATTCTGAAGGTCAGTTTCTCCCTCTTATGTAGAGTTTTATTCTTGATCGGCTTTGTGTTAAGGCTCTTCTTTGATACTTTCTCAGAGTTATTCTGGACCATTACAGTAGCCCATGTTTAATTGTTCAAATTTGCTCAGATCTTCTTCATCTGTTTCTTGTCCTGGATTTGTGGTAAAATTTTTACTATTTCAAGGTGAAAATTTTCTTTCCTCTGCTCTTTCCCTGAAAATTTTATTCTGATCCATTTATTTTTGTGTAACATTTTCTCCCCAGCTAGAATGATTTATTTAAATTCCTTCTTAGTGTCCCTTTTTCCTTTATACTTGTCAATTCTGGGACCTGCCTTGCTTTACAGTAGCTCACTTTCTTGCCCCTTATTTTCTTTTTGACAGTCTTTCTGTTTCTGTTTTCTTCCCTCTAAGGCTATTCTGACCCAGAGACTCAGATGGAGTCAATGCAGAAAGATCTATTTTGCATTTAGGTGGTCCAGCAAACAGATACTGGATTGAATAAATGCACCACTTGCCAACAATTCTGCCATGGTCTCTCCTTCTCTCTTTTTACTATTTACCTAGAGGTCGTTTTGTATGTGTCACTTGTCAGTGGTTTGCATTCCATCTTTTGCTCTATGGACTGGATCCCTATGCTTAGATATGTGTGGGATTCCAATCAGCTACTGTGAGTGGACTATAATCTACATCTGCAGCAGGAGGGACCCTGGCCATGCTGCCTCTGTGTGACTTCCAAGCTGTGTAGGACTGAGTGTGGAGGAGGGTTTTGGACTGGCTTCTCCAGGAAGAAAATGCCTTCCTTACTCGGAGATTATTCATCTTTTTCTTAGATTTAGTGTTTGAGGGGTCCTTCAGTTCCTAGTCATGTTTCAGAGTTCTAAACAAGTAGGATTTTTCATTTTATTAGTATTCTGAGTGAAGATATTTCCAGGAGATCTAGATACCTCTTTTATAAATATTTTCACAATATATATGTGAAGAGTGTTTACTCATTTACTCATCTAGAATACCCTCCTTATCATGTTGTCTCTTCCAACAAGCTAAAGATAGAAATCTAATCACAAACACTCATGTGCTCTGCTTCTACTTAGCTAATACTAACTACAGCAATTAAATCTGTATGTCCTTCTCAATGTGACAATGCTGTTTTAACTAGAGCTAGATATACCTAAATTTATTGCTTATTATATACTTTTCACAAAACTTTTGAATCAGGTTTTCTCTCAGCCATTGTGTTTTTTTTTTTTTGTTTTGCTTTGCTTTTGTTCCCCATAATCTTTGGTTCACTTTTTCTCCTTGTCTTTTTGTAGACTTATCAAAGGTTTTTACTTACATCCATATGTTTCCTTTGTTTTTGAAAACTTGAGCTTCATTTTTTGTTCTTTAGTCATTATTCTTTCAATTTTCTATGTTTATTTATTTTCATAACCAATATCTTTAATCAGTATAATTACCTTGTGAAAAGTATGTAATACCAAATTGAAATCTGATATTTGTAAATTTGTAGGAAAATAGGATTGCAGTCCTGAAAGCATGAAAGGTTAAAGCCAGGACTGAAACAATAAATAAGACAAAATGGACGAAAATGTAAAAGCTGCATTTCAAAATGAAGATGTAACATTTGTGAATATTTGGACAACAAATAATACAGAATCCCTGCACATAAAACAGAAGCTATAGTAAAATAAAAAAAGAAATTGTAGACTGGATTTAATTTACTATTAAAGGAAAATATTTTCTAATTGAAACAGAGCAAAACTCAACTCTATACTATATATGAGATAGTTATAAATGTGGTTTAAGTGGCTAAAAATTAAGTTAAAGATAAAGGCTTTGCAGGGGAATGGACACAACAGTTCACCCTTTTGGTGAAGCTGTGGAGAAACTGGCTAAAATTTTGATGGTGTAACACAAAATAATAGAATGCCTACAGAAGGGGAACTGACAATATCCTACAAAATACATATGCATTTGGCTTTCAACCCAATAATTTTGCTTCTAGGAATTTATCCTGAATATACACCTCCAACAATATGAAAACAAATATGCACAAGTTTTTTCACTGCAACATTGACTATAGGCCCATACGTAAGAACTTGTAGAATAAACATACATCCGCATTAGAATATTAAGCAACTATTAAAACAGAATGAGGGAAATATTTATGAAATGAAACAGAATGATTTATAGGAGATATTTAATGCTAAAGAGCAAAATGCAAAATGAGATATAAAACATGCTGCTTTTGTATAAGAAATGAGAAAAAGAAAGTAATATATGTATTTTGCTTATCTTTATGAAAACAGGTTAACAAGACCACAACTGTCAGCTACTTACAAGAAGTGGGGTTGGGAAATTTAGATTAGATAGAGTGACACTTCTCTGATTATATCTTTTTATATAATATTGACTTTTGAAAGCACATGAGTGCTAATTCATGTTTTTTAAATTAAGGATGAGAAGTGAAAAATAAATAAAAATGAAAAAAAATGGAAACAAATGATCCCAACCTGATTTTAAATGAATAACAAACATAGACAAAAAAATAATTAGTTTAAACATCTAATGAATGCAGTAATTATATTGTTGTTGCTGTTTGGGAAATGAGTAAATACTTTGATTAATTGAGAGCTAGCGTCCTCAATTTAAAAAAAAATGATTTCAAATGTTGAATGGTAGAAAGGGAGAAAATGCGGAAGTTGGATTAAAATTGGATGATATTGATATAGACCACTGACTTCTAAAATACATATGCATACGAATATATAATAACATGGGTACATGTATGCTTTGGGATATGTGTTTGTAAATGCATCTACGTGGATGGATGTTATCAAGGTTGCTAGGTTTGTCCACTGAATGCATCTAAAAGAAAAGGCAAAACAGTAGCAATGAACACTTAGCATACAGATCTTGGTTTATCATACAAACACTAAAAGGAGCCAGACTCCTTGGATAAATAGCTAATTCCAGGACTGGTTCACAGATAGTACTGTCAGAAATCAGAGAAGTACTAAAAAAATAATGACTGCATATCACAAGGACACAGGTGTCAGCTTCAATGGGCCTCCACTGGACAAAACTGGGGAAATTTTACTATCAAAATAATCACAGACAATGATGAATTATGAATTTTGAGACAAAGTGGGAGTCCATTGGGCCATACCAATAACAAATAAAAGTTGACAGGGTGGATGGATGGATCAATGGATGGGTTGATGGATGAATGGATGGAAGGATGGGTGGATGAATGGATGGATGAATGGATGGATGGATGGATGGATGGATGGATGGATGGATGGATGGATGGATGGATATTTATATAGAAGCTAATGGAGGACTGTTGGTTTCAGTTAGTTTTAGCAAGTGTAAATGGTGAATGTGGAGGGAGTGATGACAATAGAAAATCATTATTGTTCAATCATCATTTTAATGGGATAGGCAATAATCTTCAACAGAGGATATCTAGTTTGCAAGTGCTGCTATAAAAGCTAGAAGTCTGTAATGAAATTGTTGGCAAAGCCATGCTTTCTCCAAATTCTATAGCTTTCTGTTAATCACAATCTTCTGTTATATGGTGATTTCTATCTGGAGTGTCTCTTATCTGGCTTCTATGACTGGGTCCAATTTCCTTTGCTTATAAGGACTTCACCCAAATGGATTAAGACCCACCTGGATCAATCTGGCCTCATCTAAATAGGATCTTGGAAGATCCTATTAAAAATGATTCCACACCTTAACTAATAATTATGTCTTCAAAGGTTCTAGTTACAAGTGGGTTCATATTCACAGATTAGGGATAGAAATTGAACTTGTCCTTTGCGGGGATATAAATCAATCCCCAATATATAATTAACAAAGGTGTGGCTGGGAGTGAGATTGATGAAGAACAGGATATTTGCATGATCTTAAAAAGTCTCACTCACAGAAGCTTAATATTTAGTAAAATAGTAACCATATAGTACAGAGGATTCCAAACTATAAATTTGCCAAATATTTAGTGTCTGAGTAATTTTTAATAGTGTGCCTGGTTCAGAAGAAATACTGGAGTTGTGTTTATTGTATAGATAGGATCAAACAACTCAATAAAAATTGTACCTTAGCAACCTAAAAGTCATTTGAAAAAATAATACACGCAAATTGAAAGTTCTTTATTTCACTCTTAAATAGCTAGGAATAAGTTCTCTATTTCACTCTTAAATAACTACAGTTGATTGCTAATGAGTTATATGCAGCCCTTAGGACACCGAACAATTTCCAATTTGAAATCAGGACACTGTAACAGTCTATCTTGTTTTTCTGTAGATACTTTTTATTACAGTGAACACTAAAAACCTGGCTTTGCAAAGGTATGAGGACTTTGGAAGAAGCAGAGTATAGCTGTAAAGTCATCTTAAATTAACAGCTTATACAGTTTCTGAGAGAGGCCAAGCATTAAAGTGTTTTCCTGTGAAATTTAAAATATCAGAAAGTGCCCCATAAATTAGTTGTGAGATTCCATGGGGCCTTGACACATAATATTAGAAATAGTTTTACAGTGGACTAATCGAATTAACACCTTCATAGGGTCATAAAATTAGCATCATGGATGAGGGGCAGATGGATGTTGAATACTTCCAAATGTGATTCCCTCGTGCAACATAATTTATGTAGTATTTATGTAGTATCCTAACCTCCAGATGGGAATTAAAAACCTCAATCTAATCTTGAAAAACATCAAAGAATCTCAAATAGATGAGTGTTGTTATGAAACAAAACAACAACAAAAAGAAAGGATGGTAGTTTTCACGAATTTCAACTTGAAATGGACAAAATAAGCTGAAAAGTTGTTCCAGATTAAGGACAGCTAAAGTTATATGACAGGTAAATTCAATACTTGATCCTGGACTGGATCCTTCATTGAAGGAAAAAAAAAAACTGAGACAGGGCATTTTTGGATCATTAGGCTAACTGGAATAGGGTCAGCATTTAGATAAAAGTATGGTATCAATATTAAATCTACTCACGTTCATAATTCTACTGTGGCTATGTAAAGGACTATTCTTACTCTTAGGAAATGAATACCAGAATATTGCAAATAAGTGGTACTGTTACTCTTGGGTTGTTCAGAAAGAAGAAAAGCAAGAGCAAAGTATAAATCAAATGATAAAAGGATAAAAAAATGCTAATAGGTCAAAATGGCAAAGGGACAAATGGTATTGTTGATATTACTCTTAAAAGTTTGGAACAAATGAAGTGAAATAAAAAATACGTGTGTTACCATTTATATATTTTATAAAAGTTTGCAAGAGGTTTTTCCTTAGGAATCCTGTTTGAAGTAAAATATTTTCCTTTTTACCCTATATTTATTGATATATGATATGAATTCTTCAAAATACAGGGTTTGGAAGAATTATCACAAAATTGTCTGAAGAAACTCCTCTTACTTTTTCTTTGATCACAAGTTATTTTCCTTCATAATGCGTTATTTTTCCATTACTAATTCTATAATCCCACTTTCAAGTTTGTTACAGTCAAACCAGTCTAATTATGCATTTGTATTACTCATCTAATTTTGAGCTAATTAGATTGAAAATAGCTTGATCTCTTTCATATGTAATCTCTATTTTAAAAACCTGTTCATATTTAATTAATGTGGAAACACTCACTGATAAATTAAAATTACAACCTTATACAGATTTTTCAGTTGCATAAGACACTGCCTTATGTCTTTTGAAATTAACACAAGTTGAAGGATGATAATGTTAAAACAGGTGCACTTATTGTATTAATGTCACCTTCTAACACAACATTAGTACTTTCATGATGAGCAATATTAATGCAAATAACAAATGTTTCAAGCTGATGTGTTTGGAAATGTAGTGTTGGACAGCCTCTGGTAATGAGAAATGATTATGCATATGCACAATTGAATCCATCTGCGTTTCTAACTTGTTTCAGTCTTATAGAATTGTGGCATACGTTCTGGTGTGTCCAAAAAAGAATTAAGGAGTTCTGGGAACATGGCTGGATAGGGTAGATAAAGTTCAACCCTGCTCCAAGGAAAAGTTAGAGAAGGGACGGGAGGGTGACTGAGATGGCAATTCAAGCATGCAACTGACCAGGTAGAGCCTTCTGCACCACATAAGGTGGCCCTAGTTGCAAAAGCTGAGGAACTGAGAAGCAGAAAACTGAAGCCTAATGCCAAAGCCTAACTAACGCTGAAGCACAGAGCCCACGGGAGAGCACCAATGAAACAGGGACTAGGAAGTAAGCCAAGGTGCATTACTTGAATGCACTACCCTCACCAGTGCAGCCCCGTGACCCCAGTACATGAAGCCCATCACCCGCCCCACTCCCCATGCTCTAAGCGTCCCTGGCCCCCCAGCCCCCAGCACACATACCTGCCTGCCACCTCCACCCCAAAGCAACCCACCCCACCTCTCCCTCCCAAGCAGCACCTACCCCCTCCCTGCTCCTACAGACTGTTGCCAGCACCTAAAGGCCGAGGGATCGAACCTCCAGACCCAGGCTACACCGGCAGGCCCCCACCCATAGTGTCACAAAGCCTCACCCCACCCCCACTGAGCTCTGTATATCAGTTTAGGGCCCTCCTAGAATCACGCATGCGCACAACCCCCAATCACGCCTTTCAGTTCTGGGAACATCAGTTTACACTACTCCTAGACCCACACATGCCCACAGTACTCAGTCACACATCCCAGATCTGAGAAAGCCCTGATCTGCACAGCCGGGTCATATCCACACCCAGCCCATGAAGGCATAACGCAGACTGATTGCCATATCTCTGCACATGCATATAAAGAGCCCCATGCCCTAGACCAGTTCACACCAGGGCTATGCCCCACCAGATCAGTGCACCCACACCACTATATCCTCACTGGCCTCTGGGCGCCCACATTCACAAGCACCAGGGTAACATCCCCAACCTGTACCTATACCTGCATTGCAATGCATCACTGCCCTGTAGTGCCCTACCCTATACCTTGTATCCTGCTACACATCCACCCCACAAACACAAAGCTTTAAATTACTGAAGGAAATCAACTCCCAAAGTAAATCAATCCAGATATTTACATGTGATGAAAGTAACAGAAGATCACTAAGCATATCACAATGCAGACAGATAGCACCCAGCCTAACGACTGAATTAAAACACCAGAGGAGGCACAGACTTTGGAATAACTAATCAAAGATGTTCATATAACTCTACTTAATAAAATAAGTAGGATGATTAATAACATAAAGAAAATCAAGAAGACAGTAGAAGAGCATAAAGAGGAATTTGAAAGAATAAACAGAAAAATAGTAGATATCACAGAGATTAAAGACTGTTGACCAAATTAAAAACATACTAGAGGCTCACAACAGCAGATTTGAAGAAACAGATGAAGGAATAAGTGATATAGAGAACAGGATAGCTGATTTTGAACATTTAAAACAGCAAATGACAAAAAAGGTGGAAAAATATAAATTGGAACTCAGGGAAATGATAGACAAAAGAAAGCACGCAAATATAAGAATCATTGGTGTCCCAGAAGGGGAAGAGAGGAGTGAAGGGTTAGGAAGAATAGTTGAGAATATAATGGGGGAAGGCTTCCCAACCCTTATAAAGGACATAAATATACAAGTCAAAGAAGCTCAATGAACTCCAAATAGAATAAATCCAAATAGGGCTTCCCCAATACACATACTAATCAGCCTATCAGATGTGGAAGAGAAGCAGAAAATCCTGAAAGTAGCAAGAGATAAACAATCTACTACATACAAGGGAAACCACATAAGACTGAGTTCAAACTACTCAACTGGCACCATGTAGGTGAGATGGCAGTGGTATGGTATATTTAAGATCCTAAAAGAGAAAGACATCCAGCCAAGCATCTGTACCCAGCCAAATTGTCCTTCAAAACTAAGGGAGGGATTAAAATTGTCACAGACAAAAAATCCTGAAAGAATTTGTCAACCAGAGTCAGACCCTACAAGAAATACTAAAGGGAGTTCTACCGTTGGAAAAAAAAAAAAGACAGGAGTGGGAAGACTGGAGGAGGGCACAGAACTGAAGAGTACCAGTAAGGGTAACTTAAAGGATAAAAAGAGAAAGAGGGAAAACAACATATAGATCTGACAAATAAAATAAAAAAGATAAGATGGTGGATTCAGGAAACACCTTTGTGGTAATAACTTTGAATGTTAGTGGACTAAACTTCCCAATTAAAAGATACTGATTGGCAGAATGGGTTAAGAAATATAAGCCAGCTATATGCTTCTTACAAGAGACTCATCTTAGACTCAAGGATACAAATAGATTGAAAGTGAAAGGATGGAAAAAGATTTTCCACGCAAGTTGTAACCAAAAGAAAGCAAGAGTAGCTATAATAATATAGAACAAAATAGACTTTAATTGTAAAGATATCATAAGAGACAAAGAAGGACACTATATATTAATTCAAAGGTCAATTCATCAAGAAGATATAACAATCATAAATGTATATGCTCCCAATCAAGGGGCTCCAAAGTATATGAGACAGATATTGGCAAAACTGAAGGGAGCGATGGATGTTTCAGCGATAATAGTAAGAGACTTCAATATGCAACTCTCCACTATGGACTAAATAACCAGAGCAAAGATTAAGAAGGAAACAGAGAAGTTAAACAACTTGATAATTGAATTAGACCTAACAGATATAGATAGGCCATTGCACCCTAAAGCATAAGGATATACATTCTTCTCTAGTGCTCATGGATAGATCATATCCTAGGGCACAAAATAGGTCTTTAAAAATTAAAAAAAGCATTGAAATTATTCAAAGCACTTTATCTGACTACAGTGAAATGAAGCTGGATCTCAATAAGAACATTCACAAATATATGGACATTAAATAACACACTCTTAAACAACCAGTGGGTGAAAGAAGAAATTGATAGAGAAATCAGTAGCTATCTGGAGATGAAAGGGAAACTACAGGCAAATCTCCCTAATGAACATAGATTCAAAAATTCTCCACAAAGTATTAGCAAATCAAATCCAACAACACATTATAAGAATTATACACCATGACCTTGCGGGGATTATATTAAGAATGCAAGGATGGTTCAACACAAGAAAAACAGTTATTGTAATACCGCACATTAACAAATCAAAATGGAAAAATTCGCATGATCATCTCAATACTGAAAAAACATTCGACAAAACTCAACATCCTTTTATGGTAAAAAAGACTCCAAAAAGTAGGGATCAAAGGTAACTACCTCAATATGATAAAAGGAATATATGAAAAAATCAATAGCCAGCATCATACTCGACAGAAAGAGACTGAAAGCTTACCCACTAAGATCAGGAATGAGACAAAGATGCCCACTGTCACCATAAGCATTTAATGTTGTGCTAGAAGTTCTTGCTGGAACAATCAGGCAGGACAAAGAAATGAAAGGTATCCAAATTGGAAAGGAAGAAATAAAACTTTCATTATTTGCAGATGACATGATAGTATACTTGGAAGATCCTGAGAAATCTACAGCAAAGTTACTTGAGCTAATTAACAAATTCAGGATATAAAATTAATGTACAAAAATCAGTAATGTTTCTATACACAAGCAATGACCTAACTGAGGAGTCAATTAAGGAAAAAAATTCCATTCAAAATAGCAGTGAAAAAAATCAAGTACTTAGGAATGAACTTAACTAGGGATGTAAAGGACTTGTACACAGAAAACTACATGACATTGCTAAAAGAAATCAAAGATCTAAATACGTGGAAAGATGTTCCCTGCTCATGGATAGGAAGGCTAAATATAGTTAAGATGTCAATTCTACCCAAATTGATCTACAGATTCAACACAGTACCAATCAAAATTCCAACAACCAACTTTGAAGACTTGGAAAAGCTAGGTACCAAATTCATATGGAAGTGAAAGAGACCCCAAATAGCTAAAAACATCCTAAAATTTAAGAACGAAGTAGGAGGAATAGCACTCCCTGACTTTAAAATCTATTAAATAAAGTCACAGTGATCATAAAAGAATTAAGAAGTTTTGAAATAATGGATGGGGGAACATGTTTGAAGGCAGCAAATAAGAGTTGCTACCATGCTGCTCAATTAATCTATTAGTTTAAAAAGAAAAAAGTAAGGGAAAAAAAACAAACCATATTACCATAATTAGTATTTTTCGGTCAATCGAAGGACAGGGTATGAGGTTTAAGCCTTTTATATTGGCAAGATTTTGTGATACAAAGTGTAACACAATGTAAAATAACTGATAGCTCTATTTAAATTATGTGATCTACAAAGTAAAAAAAAAATTGCCTCATTGGAAATTATTTGTCACCTATTTTTCACTCAAAATCTCTTACCTTTTCATCTTAAGCCTGTCAATTACTGCAATTTCATCACACCAATTTTCTAACATATTGTCCCTCACTTAAGCCTTAAAATATTTTCCACTGTGCTCTATTCTAAGTAATAATGTTCTCTTAACATGTTCCATGCTGTCACTGAAATGCACCTCTTTCCATG